>PVJX010001348.1:34057-93541 GCA_004027295.1 Dolichotis patagonum
ATTAAATGGAATGCACTCCAACCATTATTCCTTTAAAAAGAAACTGCCTTCATATTTGGATATAAAGAACAAAATGCTTTCCCAAGGGCCTCCATTAGCAGAGATAGCCAAGTCACAAGGGCAGCTACTAACTGTAACCTGGCCTAGAAATCTTAGCATACATTCTTTCCCTATTATTGAGTTCAACTTGCATGACTTATAAATGATTGTTTTGCTTCCATCTCTTGTTTAGCTGTATTATTTTTTCTATTGTTGCTATTTATGCATTTGTACTTTTTAGGTTTTTTTCTTTTTCTTTCTTTTTTCTTTTTTTTTTTTTTTTTGAGAAGTTAGGATTTCTGGAACCAAGAGAGGCAGGTGGAATGGGGTGGAAAATTCTGTATAGGAAAAGAACATTAGAATAATACAGCAGGATAGCCCTCTTACCTAGTGATTCAAAGAATGTTGCTGGTGAATGTTTTCATGTCTGTAGGAGTCTGTGTATTAAGGGCCATCTTTAGCTGCTCTCAGGCCGCCTCCCTTGGTTTTTATGCAAAGGTTACCTCTTCCTTATATAGAATGGTTATCTCTTCCTTACACTGCTCTGTATTTCCTCACTAGCTCATTCATTCATTCAGAAGCAGTGTAAAGGAAAGAAACACATAGAAGAGGGCTTGATTGGCTGGAACTAGCTGCCTAGAATAACTTTCTAAAACCAGAGAAATCTGTTTGGTTTTGATTTTTTGTGTGTTTTTAGTTAGCTAGAACTTTAAAAACTTGAAAGATAGGGTGGGAGCTGGGCTGCATGCATGGTGAGTTAAGGAGAGTGGAGCAGAGTGGAGGCCAGTCATCACCACATTTGTCCACATCCTGGCTGATAGGATAGGAAGAGATGGAGAGCCTGTGGACGGGGTGATAGGTGGTAGCATTATCTGAGTAGCTGATATGGGAGAGAGATGGCATGCACAAATGAGAGCATGTGTGTTTATTATCAGATATAGGTTGGTTGCTCACTTCATTTTCTTCTGCCAGTGCATATAGTCAAGAATGTATTTTTAAATAGACTACCAAAATTGGAACTACTTCATAGAGTTTCTGGCACTCTTTTCATTTTAGCCTTGAACATTTTATGTTAGAATTAAATGTTTCGTTGCCTTAATTTATTTTTATATTCTTATTTTTATTTATATCAGCTTCCAATCAAAGGACTATACAACCTCCTAGGGTAAGTTAAATTGTATTAAATGAATTTGGAACGCTCAATTGATGGGTTAGAATGATAATCGGAATATTGCACTGTTCTGCTTAATGTTTGGTTTCATACAAATTAAATAACATTTCATGACCTTTGGATGAATGAGTCCAATTCTATTTTAAAATTTAGGTTTGGTCATTTGGGTCTCAATGAAATGGAACAACTGGTCCCTTAAAATTATACTGACTTGTGTTGTAGAAGTGGAAAGTTTATGAGTGGAAACAATGGTTATTAGCTCTTCTATCAAAAGAAAGCTGATTCCAGTATACTGCCTCCTCTTGGACCCATGTCATGTGAATACACTGAATGATAATTTCAGGCCTAAAAATGAGGAAGATAAATTTACATTAAATTGACTTTATTAAAATTAGAATATATAAAATAATTATAAATATTGCTGAGGAATATCTTTTCTGAGTTATGATTTACTCTTGACCCATTATAAATATTTTACCCCTGCAAACTTTGCTGTAGGTTTCACTATACTTTGGATACCTCTCTGAAAAACTTCCAAGGAAAGGAGCACATTTTGAAGGGAATAAGTGAGGAGAAAAAAGTCTTTATAAATGTATACTCAGCATGATGACAGGCTCAAGAACGCTTTCATGAAAGTAAGATCTGGAGAGGGCTATGTTGTACTAAGCTTCCTGTGAAGGACAGATCTGTCTGGAATTCCAGAGAGAATTCTGTCTGTGGCAGGAAGAGCACCTAAATCTGGCAAGACTAACAAGCTGGGGCACAGTGTGTTTGTGTCACCCTACCCATTTATTCTGAAAAGATTGGTACCATATCTTCATTGGTTAGAAATAGCCAGCAGTTTCTAAAGTGCCTCTTAGAGATAACCTAACCATTGGACCTTTACATCCTAGCAATTTTCTTTCCCTGTTACTGAATTCAACTTGCATCTCTTGAAAATAATTTTGTTTCACTCCCATGTCTTGTTTAACTATGTTGTTTTTTCTGTTGCTGTTTATATGTTGCTTGTAATAGTTTGTACGAAGTTAGGTTTCTTGAACTGAGGAAAATGGGAATGTTTGGAAATTCTGCATAGAAAAAAGATACTGAGAGAATACTGCTATTAAACTATTAACTACACTTGTAAGCTTTGTTTTAGCATTTATTGCCTTATTTTTGCCTTATTTTTAGACTGCTGGATTTACTGTTTATACTTTAAACATTAGAATATGTATGTTTTAGTGTAAAAGGCATGAAATAAGTTATATTTTATATAAATGTATTTTAAATATTTTCCAGAAAGCTGTAGAGGAACCCCTTAATGGTATGTGTGTTCTTCTTCATCCATTATCAGATTATAGTTTGAACTAGCCTCAGGAAGTTAGAATGTCCATCTGTATCTTGGGGAGAATCTAGTAGTGGGTTTCTTTTTTCCTTTTGACTTCATCTTTTTTAATTTATTTAATTCATCAAGAAGAAATTTGCTTTTTTAAATATTCTTACGTTTGGGGGAAAATGTATGATTTTGTATTTCTGATTAGTTGCTTTCCCCAGCCAGTTGATATTGGCCAGAATGAAGCAGCTGAGTAGAGAAGAATGTCAGTTACTTTCATGTGCTTTGTAAATTTCAGAAAGATACAGGCTGTGAACCTGGAGTCAGATGAAAGTGTTTCACTTTCTTTCTATATAAGTTTAGATCTACATTCCCAGCTAAATAATCTCTTTCTGTTGTGAGTGCTGAGGGTACAAGCCACACAGATGCTTTGTAATAAAACCATAGCTTTAAATGGCTGCTTATTTGTAGAATAGTTGGCATGATTTTGCTACATATTTTTAAAAAATTGTTTCTGATTGTGAAACCTTACTAACTGCTTCCTTGGCTTGTTACTAATCCTTAGCATTTAAAGAATCAAAAGGAATGATGAATGAAGGTAAGTATAAAAAACACCTATAACTTTAGCTTAGTTGGAATATAGACACTGTAAAGAAAGCAAAAAGCTTCTTGAAAGTTTGATCTTTTTTAGATAAGAAGAACTGTCAAATCATAAAGCTCCACATCTCTTGATGTACAAAAATTAAATCTACTTTGCTAAAAAATGTAGAATTACAGAAGTTGTAGCACTTTCTGTAAAACATTTCTCAGGTTAGGCACCTGATGACTGTAACTTAAAAAAAGCTTTACATAAAGTACTGTAATGATTGGCACAATTCTTTGCCATTTGACAGTTTGTTTTATGCTTGTGTTGGTGATTTTGTTGCATTTTATTCATGGGGACTTAATATCATTGTTTGTCTAAGCAAGAACTTGGTTCTGACTTTTCAGATGTTTAGTCACTCTAGCTTTTGCTTCTTTTGGGATCTCTAGACTAATAAGTTTAATTTTTATTGCATATTTCAAAGGTATATATTTGTTAATTCTTAAATATCTGAGATAATTGACTACTGTGTTCATTTTACTTTATCTTAGTATAGTATTAGTCTTTAGTTCCATTGGCTTTTAATGACAATATTTTTTTAACATTGGCTTTTTACTCTCAATGCTTGCGTAACTAAATATTCAAGTTTTATCACAAGGCAAGATAACACAAACCCTTCTCTTAGTATATGCCTGCAGTGCATGTTTCCATTCCTAGTGTGAAGTTGGTGCATGTGTGTAGCACATCTTAATTCTTTGTTCATCCCCACTCCTTCCTCGCCGCTACCCTCCATCTCTGATCCCCTTCCCATTTGAGAAAGATCTAAATTTCTTCATCCCTTTGATATTTGCAGTCATCCCCTGCTGATGTAAATGGTTTGCTTTTTAATTTATCATTTTAAAGTCTGTGACCTACTTGCTCACTTCTGTAATACAGTGTAGCATTTAACACAGGGGACGGGGCGCGGGGGGGTTGTTCCCCTGAGTGCAATTAATTTTTGCATAAGGTTAAAAATGTTCTGGTCATATATGAAAATTTAAAACAGTGTTTAGGCTTGAGTTCAACAAACAGCAATAGAATGATTCCACTTCCTGCAGGTTTGTGTCACAGCCTTTAAATACATGTCTTGTTATACAAACCACAGCTTCCTTAAAACAGAAATGGTATCTGGAATCATGGCATGTCATGGTTTAGGCATATTTAGATTCTACTGTCCTGTTTCACTTTCTTTGTTCTTTAATTTTTCTACTGTGGTGTCATTTTTGTGGTTCAGTGTGCTGCTCTATTGTCAGAAGTCGGTTTATAAGAATCTTGAGTGTCTCTTCCTTTCTTAATTTCTCTTAATATGTGATTTTTTTTAATCATTGTAGCAGATGTTATAAAGCAGTTTTTACCATGAAATTTTATTCATGACACATGAAGTCTATGATGACTATTGAAAATCTTCTTAATTTTTCTAGTATTAAGCTGATCATTTTTTTAAAATGTCTGTCTGATGAGCTCTTAGCTGACACTTACTCAATGCTTGTAATGTACCTGCCTTGTTAAGGGGTGAGGTACAAGATACATGCCCCAGGCATTTCCTCCTTGACCTATACTCGTCCTAGTGATTTCATTTCAATAAATGGTATATATCTAAAGTGAATGATAGACTATTTCCTAGGATGAATGTATTTTGCTTTGAAAAATCAACATCACTTGACTCTTCTGCCCAACAAAAGAACATCATCACACTGTTGATTTTTATTTGCCTGGCTTTTGTCTCTGACCTTTGTAGATAGATAGATAGATAGATAGATAATTTTTAGATACTAGATATCTGAAATAATTCGATTTTTCTAAATAATGCAAAGAAAGCAGACCTAACAGTGATAATTATACATCCATTTTTTACAGAATAATTGAAGCAAAATGATGAACTCTGATTTGGAGAGTCATAAGATGTGAAGGAATACATTTGTATTTAAGCACCATGGCCTTTGATGATTGACTGGTGGGAAGAAGAAGAAGAAAAAGAAGAAGAAAAAAAAGTAACTGGTTTCATCTGTGGGAGGAAAGTCATTGACCCATAAGTGATTATTCCAGTTTTTATTCAAAGCAGCTGTAATTTAGTTAATAAAAGAAGTATGATCTGTGTTGTGTGCCCAATTGAGATAGTTTTCTGTTGTTATTTTTAATCAGTTAGGGGCAAAAATAGGGAGGCAACTTCCAAGAATGATACCTTTCAGATCCCAGGACCTTGTAACTCTAGGTTTAAATTGGTTCTGAATGAGAATTAAGTAGCACTAGCCTCGTGGCTACTCAGAGATAGCTGTGAAAAACAGTGGCTCCCATCAAACACTAGTAAACTCAGGGTGCAGCAGCTTCGGCAGTTACACTGTTAGCTGAATAATGTGTCTGCTACTTCTGCGGCACTTGAATGGTGACTTAGGTAAAGACAGAAATTTGGTTGGAAGCACCTGGTGTGTTATCTTTATGTGCAGTGATACTGATGGAGACAGTGGGTTTTCATTCTTGGGGGTTGCCATTCACACGTTCCCCCTTCGACATACAGTGTGATAGATCCTTCCCCGATTTAGGGTACTTTTATGAAAGGATGTGTTTTTCTTTTGTTCACACTACCCTTTGTACCTTGTCTTGTCCCCATTGTTAACTTGCTTCTGCTATACAGCGTGTAGCACCTTTTCTCCTCCTAGAACATGGTCCAATGACATGGTAGATTATTACAGAAAGGAGCCAGACTTATTCTCAGAGCACTGTGTTCACACCTCTCAGTAAAAAATAGCTATGGTTGTAACATGCGTATTCCCTTCCTCTGACTTGAAGGCAAAAATCTACAGTGTTTCTTCACTTCTTTTCTGACTGGAGGCATGACAAAGCAAGAGTGAAACCTGAACTATGAGTCTCCTGCATGGCAACATGATGTGTGTCTCCATCAGGCCCGAGGCCAGCCCTCCTTTAGGAGGGCGGTTTATTCCTGTTGTGTCTCTGTTGCATGATGAATACTCATCACCTTCCTCCTGTAGTCCTGCCTCCTCCTCTCCTGCCCTAAGATTACGAAGTAAAACACTGCCACATTTCCTACCCCTCCAGCCCACCCCCTTAGAAGAAAACTAACGTCTGACAGTTGTGACCGCCTGGAGTACTTTTAGATTAATAGCACTCGTTTTTTACGTCGTTTGTGGGTGTGTGTTTGTATGTGCACATGTATAAGGTAGGTGCGTGCCTCTTCTGTAAGGACAAAAGTGCGGTACCTACAGGAGAGCCAGTGCTAACTTCGTACTTTTAGTAAAAACATTTAAAAAACAAAGGTCCTTATTGGGTGGAATTATATTTGATGCAAACATTTGTTCACTTAAACCTTTAGAAACTTCTAGGTAATTCGCAAAGCTTTTTGACTGCTCACCAATACCCTCCAAAATATGAGTAATTGTTCCTGGTCTTGTGTAATAAAGACATTTGTATGTGTAGTGGCATTACTAATAGTTGTTTCTTAGTCCACTACATGTTTCCATGTGCCTCTTTTATGCCAAATTTATTGTAATATTTCATGTTGGGACCAAGCGGTTTGCTCATGGTGAACCTAAACCTATGACCTGCCAAGGCCTCTCAGAAACTGAACACACTATCAAAACACATCTTTTTGAAGAAAAATATGCATTTGTGTTTTTTCTCTTTCTCAATTGTGTAAGTGTCCAAAATATTAGCATATGGAGAGGGAGCTGTATTCCTTTATACAAATCTGATGGCTCCTGCTGCTCTTTTTTTCTTCTGAAAATATTTACGCTCTGCTAATATTGTTGCTTTAGAAATCAGTTTTAATGAAAGGAGGTGAAAAAGTAAATGGAATTGAGTAAGATATAAACTCCTATTCTCTATTAAGAAAGGTATGAAAATCTTTGTAGTCCAATTTTTTATGAATTAAAGTTGTACCTTTTAATGTGTTGTTAATGCTCCTTATTTGGGGTTTAACCCCTGGGTATGACCATCTGTTGTTCTCTTTAATGGCGCCTGTCTTTTAAGGCATTTACTGCCCTACCCAGTGACACCAGAGGCAGCAGGGGCGATGGCAGAGGGAATCAACTCTTCTCTTGCTCATCATCAACTTCTCAGAATAGGGGACCAGAGCAGCCAGAGTCTTCTAGCCCTGGCATCATTGGGCCAGTTCATTCTCTTTGAATTAGACTCATAATGGCTCCAAGTTTCTACCATCAAATTAAACTGCTAGCAGTGTTTTGAGCATTATGTCTGTTGCGCCCCATAATACACTTTTTACTCTGATCCCCATTTTTGCCATCATCTCTGTTCAGTTGTATTTATTATATGTCCTCAGAGTGACACCATTTTTCATTCTCTGCAACAGTCTTTCCAGAGTTTTTGGCCAACTTGAATCGTTTTCTTCTTCAACAGTTCTGTGCCAGCCCTTCCTCCACCACAGGATGTCTGTCCACATCTGTCCAGCAGCCTCTTGCCTCTCTCTCTCTCTTACCTTTCCCTAGTACTTCATGTGTCTCTGTTTAGCCCTGTTGGGATTTTGTGTTGTTCTCACTCAATTTAAATTGCTTCCTCTGGTGAGAGGTTTTCTTTTTTCCTTTCTGTCTTCTTGCAGTGTTTTGCATACTCAATACACAAGTTTGATGATTGAGATCTGGCTGTATTTATGTTTCTCACTATTTTTAATAGGGTGAGCTAAAGAGTTTTCTTTTTTGACAAATTTCACATGCTCTGAAAACCATAAATAAATGGTAGTGATTTTCCACCTGAAATTTCCATGTCCTTACTGTTTAGGTTGAGGATGTCAGAATTTAAATTATGGGGCTAGGATGTGGTAATCAGCTTACTAAGTGACAAAGAGAATTATAATTTGAGTTGACAAAGCTCAAAAGTGATAAGTTTATTCTTCCATCTTATCAGTAAAAAGTTTAAAATGTATATCATTTTCTAGATTTCTCTTTCTTACATTGGGTATTCAAAAGTGGGGTTTAGTGGTACATGTATGGAAATATATAACCCTCTATTTACCTGTTGTTGGAAACTAGGGAAATAATTGTCTCTCAACCCTTTATATCTTCATAGTATTTTATCTGATTGAGGATTTATCTAGAAATATTAGTTTACATGGCTATCACATTCAGAATCACTAACTGCCACCACTACTGGGATCTCTTTTAAGTCATTTTCAGTAGCTAATAGGGATAATTCAAGTTAACTTTGAAGAGATGAGCAGTGACCAGAAAGTTTTCCTGCTTTCAACTTTGATAGTTTGTCATTATGGTCATTTAAGACTAGCTTTTCCATAGATTGGTTCTTCGGGGGAAGAAAAAGAAAGCGCTTGTAATGAGCTTCTCTGTAAGACAGTATCAGTGGGACCTTTAAGTGTTGTTAGCATGGTTGGTAAGAGAAGAAACCAATTTTGTTTTTGTTAAACAGCATTATTTACAGCAAAGCCACTGTTAAGGATGAGATCCCACAACATATAAATATCCATTAACCATTCAGATAAAGAGAACTCCAGTCTTGCTATGTTTAAGGTGCTCTCCTGAGGGCTTTTTTGCATAGCAAGTAAAGGTGTGCTATTTGTCAGTAGCTATTTTTTTTTTTTTTGCAGTGATTTAAAGACCAAAGTTGTTTTACAGCTATGTTACCATTAAAGGGTTTTTTTATATGTATTAAATCAATTTATCACTGTTTGAAGCTTTGAATATCTGCAATCTTTGCGAAGATACTTTTTTATTTAAAAAAATAACTTTGTAAATACTACCCTGTAATATTATATATACTTAATAAAACATTTTAAGCTATTTTGTCAGGCTATTCTGTTGCTGCAACAGCAGACCACAAGCACACTTCTGAGACATTTATTAGTGTATTTTCAAGTTTTCTGTGTTTTATGTAATGCTGTAAAGAAATATTAGGTATCAATTCTTTTTAAAATCATAATTGTCTAATATATAAATATTTTACTGGAATTAAGTTTTAATTAGAAGTTGTAAACAAGCCCAGTGTGTTGCATAATTACCTTTGGATTAATTTTTCCCATGGTATTGCGAAGATGTCACCTGAGGAAGCAGGAAACCTGGGCTCTAGTCTTGATGATCCTGCTGACTGGCAGGGGGCCGGAGAAGCCCCTTACTGCCCTCAGTTGCAGTCGTTGCCTGTAGGATGAGGTAAGCCTCTGCCCAGAACGCAGCATGTGCTGCTCCATTCTCACTGGTGGTCAGAAAAGACTGTTTTGACTGCAAGTGAAGGAAAAACCAGATCTAAGAAAACACTGAGATCTATGATAATGTAACCTGAAAATGCATATGCTCAGAGACACAAATGCATTCTTCAAACCAGGTCTAAGGACCCTGGGTCTCACAACACTCAGCTTTCCTCTCTGCAGTGTGGCCTTCTCCTTGGGTTCCATGTGACCCCCAACGGCTGATGCACTGTCAGACCCATTGCCTCAGGTTCAGGTTGTGCAGAGAGGTGGAAAGAGAGTGCGGGTCTTCTCAGCAATCCTGGCCACTGCAGCTTCCAGCTGGGGCATCTGACTGGGTCACATGCTGTCTGAGGTCACAGAGACCAAGCACTTCCCTTCCTGATTGGGCTGGAACCACTCCCACACTCAGCCTGGACTGGAGGTTACAGTCTGTGTCTGCAGTCCATGAGCTGGGCATGGAAAGGGAAAAGCAAGTTCACGTAGAGCCAAGCCTGGGGTCGCTGCCAGGTGGTAAAATACTACATGGTGGATGCAGGATTTCTTGCCAGTGCTGCATCCCTTTTGTTCTGAACTCTGTGCGTTATATGTGATTGTAGACCATTTGAATGGAAAATAATATTTGGTAGCAAAGGACCATCTCATTTCCTTATAGGCAATTTAACTTTGATGCATTTTGGAGGATTTCTTTGTTCTCAGCAGGAATAACTAATGGAGGTCAGGAAGCAGCTAATAGCTGCCTCCCATACCGAAAGCAGCTCTCTGCAGCACAGAGCTTGCTCGCTATGATTAGAACTCCCACCGAAGAGTAGGCTTCCAAATACAACGGGGTGACACCTGTGTGGAACCTTACCTGCAAGATTTAACAACTTCAGAAACAGTGGATTATGGAAACATCATCTGGGCAGGACAGGATTTCAGCAGTAGCTCAGAGGTTGCATAGTGGCAGGGTTTGGCTGTGGCAAAATTCACACACCTGCTCTTCCATTTTCATAAGCTTTGTGTTGAAGTACACACGCACTAAATTTGAGAGAAACAGCACTTAACCCTAACTTACGCAACCCTAACTTAACTACAGACCACACAGAGTGATCAGAACTTCACCTAGCAGTTACTCACTTGCCTAGCAAGCAACAACTTCTAATTCTGATAGTAGCCAATTGTGGAAGACCAACTGTTTTTCCAGCTTGGATGATGAGGTCTTTTCACCAATTTAGAGAGAAATGCTTTATAAGTCTGAAACCTAATCCAACGTCAGTCTTTGTGACAAATAGCGCGTGGTTACCAGGTGTGCAATATGATTGCCATTGCCCTCTTGGACAAACATTGCACCACCTAGTATAGTATAGTACTGGCTTTTCTGGAGTCTTTATTTAAAATAACTTTATGTGGTCATAAACTTATCCTTCAAAAAACTATTGTTTTTCTTCCAAATTTTTATTTCAGTTGCCTGAGAAATTCCTTTGGGTTAAAGTGACAACTTCTAAGTAATTAGAATTTGTAATCAAATTGTATAGAACAAGTGTGCTATTTAAAACATAGCATATATCTTCCATGGAACTCTTTTTTAACTCCTTTTATTAAGAATATTGTTAATGCTGTAACCCAGCTGTACTATGAGTGAAGCGAGATCTTCATCATCCTGCATGTAATAGATTTTGTGGGAACATGTAACTGTCATGCTAGGAAAACTGGAATATACTAAAACCTTTGTTTTCCCTATAACTACAACCTCCTTCCTCTCCATCAGGTGTAGCTGCCCCACCTGCTGGGGTGAGAGCCCTGGGTGGTTGCTCCAACCCACCTCCCAAGCAGCTCTTTCTAGTAATGCTTCTCACCCTCCACAGTTTCCACTCACTGCTCAAGCAAACTTGTTTGTTTTAGAACGTGATGTACATAAGCCTCACTTTTTCAAAGGAGCAGATACACTAATGTGATTACCTGAAAAAGCCTTTTCTTAGTGCAGTATTATCAAGTGTCCCCTCCCACAGTTGGATTGGTTAGGTATATATCTTAGATGTTTCCTTTGATACTCTTGGATTCAATAGAGCCCATATCTCCTCATATCTTTAGCTACGTGCCTGGCTGTCAGTTGGAATTGTCCTGGTAATGGCTATTACTAAATGAAACAGAAAAAGTTAGATTGGATCCTGTGCAGGAATGCATTTGAAAGCATTAACAAATGCCATTCTTATTTCTGTTCAAAAAAAATTTATCAAAATTATTTATGCTTTAAACCCATCAATAGTGGAACCTTTATTGTGTAAAAGTATTATACCTCAAATTATGATTAAATATAGTTAGGTGTTTTCAGTATTATTCAGTTAGGTGTTTTTGGAGACATCACTTTTGGTAGAAGTAATATTCTTCTCTTATTTTTTGTATCTCTGGAAAGTGTTAAATAAATTCTCCAGGAAAAACATTTGGCCAAATAGTTTAGCTGCAATAGCTCACCATATAGCAGTCTTGGGCCTTCTGGGTGGAAGCATTTTTTCTTTAGTGTATGGATTTGTTAGACCTAGTAGGTCCACCCACAGCTCTTCACGCTTTTTCGGAAGCAAGTGGGATTCTCCAAAAGACCCACAATGTAAAGAAAATCTCAGAAGAGAACTTTCCTGAGTGGCCTGCTCCAGGGAGGCCCTCGTTTGCTTTAATGTGCCAATAAGGCCAGTGTTGTCACTCTGTCCCCACCTGAGCCAGATAGTTGCTTATTTGTGTTCCTTCATCTCAGTTCTCCAAGGATTGCAAGGGCCCAGTTCTGTTCTGGTCAACAGCTTTGCACTAAGGAGTCACCAGTGAGGATCACCGTTGCTCATGATCACAGCCGCGCTAGAGTGCAGGGCAGACCAGTGAGTGTGTCCCAGGAGAGGAGAGCAGAGCAAGGCCGGGTAGGTGGCTCCAGAAAAGCTTGCCTGCTGACAGCCTTGCTCAGAGAACTCCAGAAACGCAGGTCCAGTGACTAATTAACTCATACAAAGATCAGTTCTTTTTCATGTTTCCCTTGAGAAATAGCCACCACAAGGATTCTAACTTTATATAGAAAACAAATTACATAAAAAAGAAAAATGAAGATGGATTTCCTGACTACACATTAGGAGACCGTCTGCCACCCAGATCAACCTGATAGCAACACAGGTGCTGATGAAAACACTTCAAGACTACCTGTTCCAGTTCTCCTGGGTATTTTTATTCTTTCAACTGGAGATTAAAAATAAGGCCTCACCAGGTGAGGAGGGAGGGAGCAGCATGTGTTCTTCAAGCCTCAATAAGATAATAGCTATTTTTAAAAAGCTGTTGCTGAGTGTAACTTATGTTTCAAAAGGCTTTTTAAAAATGAGATCTTTGCAAGCAATAGTAAAGAAACCTAGAACCCCCTGAGGTCATGCTTAGAGTCCTGTCAGGGATTTAAATGTAATTATTAGCCTGAAAGTAAAAAGGAGAGGGAACCAACCAAGTGTCAGCATGAAGACAATAATAGCCATGGTGTTCAGCAGCCCAGTTATTAGTGTCTTAAAGGGAAGTCAGCACATCTCTTGCCCTTGAAAGAAAGCCACAGAGGTAATGCTTCCTGGTAATCATTTCTTTTTCCTCAATGTTTCCTGGTAATCATTTCTTTTGCCATGGAATAGAGGTGATACCTTCCTGTCAGGGTCTCATCTTTTCTCACCACCCACCGGGCAACCTTGGCACCAGCTCTAAGTGCAGGCATAAGATGTGATTTAAAAAAAAATACAGTGTGTGTTTAAATTTTTAAAATTTATTACAGTAAAAGACATACCGTTATTAATAACCTTCAAAATACACTTCCTCTCCTCAACACTCACCCCATGCTCTTGACACTTTCTGGAGCAGTTCTGGAAGTTCTCTTTTGGGAGTGTCTTTAGTTGTTCTGTGGCTGCCTTGATGTCTTAAATCAATTTAAAACCTTTACTTTTCACAGTCATTTTGGGAAGAGCCAGAAGTAGCACACTCCCAGATTCAGTGAATGAGGTAAATGAGGACACACTAGGTTTTTACAAGCCTACCTTTCCACTGGATGGCAGATGAACACAGTACTCCCCATATTTCAGACCATACCTCAGAAAGGCATTCATGAAAGAGTACTTCCTGAACTGCTTCAGAAAGTGGCAAGGACAGTGGGATAAGTGTGTTCAAAACAAGGGACGGGGTTAATAGCAAGGTGTCCTTAAACATCCACTATACTCTTCAGCTGCCTTGTAGAGGGGAGGCAGTTGTGGAGAGTGGCCTATTCATCTTACCTGCTGTGAGGCCTGGCATGATTCACTTAACTTTTCTGGCTTTGTTTGTAAAATGGAGATTAAGTTGACTCAGTGTAAATACTTCAAAATATAAGCTATTTTGCTTTTTTCTCTTCAAATTATGTTTTGACCAAAGTGGAAAAAAAACTAGCAGGACAGAGCCTAGAGACGAGCATAACATATACTGAAATTCACACTGTGCTATGCTAGGTTATGACCAAAGAAGGGAATAGGACCTGAAATGACTGAGGGCACAAAATAAATGCACCTGCACTGTAGACATGTTTGTTCCCACCCAGGTTCCTGTTAGACTACTCCTTGGTTTCCTTAGGGAATCCAGAGGGCAGAAAATGACATTAGTATCAGATATCCCATTTACTTTTCTGTGAATGAAAAAAAAAATGTGAAAGGGAAGGGGCCCATCCTTGTAGCCCATGGTTTTTGAAACCTTAGCCTTCCTGCCAACATCATTCAGCTCATCCATTTATTCATTCATGCCAGTACCTGATTCTCAAGACTTCTGAAAATCATGTTGAGAGCAGGCCCTCCAATCACACCAGACAGAATATGATTAAAAACTCAGAGCTGTTTTTAGGCTAATAACTGCAAGAAACTAAATCCAAGTATGTGGGAGTGCACATAGATATTGAAAATACTGAGACCTCATAAGTATTATTTTGCAAGTGGGAGCATTTCAGATGGGGGTTTTTGACAAGGCGTAGGTTAAACTGTAATCAGCCTGCTACCTTTTTGAGGATGATTAGAGCCCTTGCTCCTTTAGTTATCTTTGGTGGCTATAGAACATAGAAAAAGGCAACTGGTGACATGCTGTGAATTGGAAACAGCTTCTATTTACTTTTTCCCACCTGTTCATATGGCCAGGGAATAAAGCACCATGAATGCTAACTAACCTGCGTGGAGTGCCGGGATTTGCTGTGCAAAGCATCTGCCAAAAGGCCCCAAGTTAATTTTAAAGTGTGGTTTTCCATTAAGCTTTTACTGCTATGATATTGAAAGTCAAACTATCCTAAGATGTCAGGGTTTTAGCTCCTGTCTCCCAAGTTGGCCAGAGATGTATGCTGAATCAATGTCATGCTGCATTAAAAATGCTTCACTGTTTAGGTTTGTTCAGTGTTTAGGCATGCCAGAACGATACTGGAGTTATTTCATACCATGTTGTCTGTCTCTGAGGAAAGAAAGTAATGCAGAAAACCACTTACAGACCATAGTTATATCCAAAAAAATGGGCACTTGTGCTCTACCTTAGGAAAGAACATTGCTGTTCTCATCTGCAAATAAAGATAGTTTATGGACACCTCCCTCTCATTTCTTACTCCAGATCAGTCCCTCACTTATTTCCACACAGAAATAAAAATACACCGTGACTACTGGCATTATCAGTGAATTTTCAAGGGAAGGATGTTTTGAGCAGTGAAAAATATAAATAAATTTATTGTACACTGGAGTTAACTATGGAACCAGAGAGATAAACACAGGACAATTAATAGCATCCAAGCAGGATTAATAAGTATGTTGTCTTACAGAAAGGAAAAGTCAACAACATTAATGAAAAGCAATATCTCAGTGGAGCTAGTCAATAACTATATATCTATATGTTTAATTAAAGCAAGGCCCAATTATGTCTTACTTCTTACTGAGGTACTTAAATCACTAAAGTCTAATGTTAAATGAGAAAAATCAACACAGGACATCTTGTCATCTGCATTTAATCAAGACTTCTGCATTCAGAAGAGCTTTTAAGATGGGTATTTGCAAGGCTGTTTTTAAGAGTCTTGTATAAACTTTCACTGGCTTTGAGTTTGCAGCTCTCTATATCCATAGTCCAGTATCTGTAGTTTAGGTGTAGGAGAATTGTGACGGTAAAGCCACTTTCCTTCTAGCTTTTATTCTGTGATTCTGATGAAAATATGGCATATTAGACTGACATAAGGAAAACTTGTATCTCTACCTATAGCTAAAATTATTAATATGCTGTCATTTTCTGGTAAGAATAACACGTAAATGCCCAGAAAAGCATTTACTTGAGATTTTGCTCCTTTTCAGCTGCATTTCTTGCAATGTTCAAGTACTGTAGTATATATTAAAGATCATATCTGGAGAAAAGGCAGATTTAAAGTATTGTTCCCATTTACTTTGTCTAAATAATTTACCGTAGTGAATTTTCTAAGTTCTTCTTTCCATTTGGGTTTCCATAAAAACTCAAGGTGAAGTTTAAATCCTTCTCACTGAATTTAATGACAAAATTCAGGAAAGCTGATGGAGTAGAGTAAGAGGCAGAAGGCTCTCTCTCTAGATCTCCCCAAGGCTCCAGGGGTCCAGGAGGAAGCCAGACCAGGAGAGGAGGTGACTGCGCTTAGCTCTAGATTTGGAAGTTTCACCTTTACTCTTCCTTCCTTCTTCTTCTCCTTCTTTTTTTTTTTTTCCTTCATTTCCTCTCATTTGTCAGGAATAGTGCCAGGACTGGTGAAAAGACAAGTGAGATAACATGTCAAATACTGTGAAATCCTTAGAAGAAAGATGTTGTGATATATAAATCAATGTCGTTTCTTATTTCACTGTTAATTATGTAAGCTTCTTTCTCTGTCTCTTCATTCCATGAGGGTTTTTTATTTCTCTTATGAAGAGAGAAATACCCTGGAAGTAACATAGTAAGCCTATTTATTAAGCTCTTGTTATGTGCTGGAGAGTATATAAGAGCCTCAGAATATAGGCAGACTGACATAGGCACAGCGTTTCCAAGATTAAGTGCAGAAATTCAGTAAGTTTTGTGATTTATATGAATCTTGATTCCCCCGCATCGCCTTGTTACCTAAGAAAAAGTAAAAGCAGTAATGTTTATTTCCTTTTGGAAATGTTTCGAGGACAACATAAGATAAGGTATTGCTAAAGCAAAATTAAAATGGAAACAGCGTCTAAAAGATTCCTGAGCTAGTAAAACCAACTAGATCTTAAAAATAACCTTGTCCTTGCTTAGACTGCAAAAACATGCAAAATTAATCAGGATAATTTTTAGTAAATGACTAAAAATTTTCGATAAATATAAAACAATGTCAGCCAATCATAAGCAGCCTACAACATATGATTATATGACTAGGGAATTTCCAACAAGATAATAATTAAAAAGGAAATTTTGTACCAATTTTTTACATCCATATTTTCCCCTTCTGCTATGTTATTATCAAAACAGTAGTCTCTTCAGTGTAGAATTCCCCAATTCATGAATTGCTTCTTACTCAAACTCTAATTTTGTGGTCTCTTGAGATTTTTCTTTTACAGTAGATGAAAGTGTCCAATGGAACAGAAGTAGGAGCTTAACAAGTGTTACTCTTTTATCCCATTAATGAGATAAAAAGAAAAAAAAACACATGTGTTTCCCCATTTCTTATTTATTTTCTTAGGGATGTTATTGGGTAGAAGTTGAAACTTCTGATTAAAAAAAAAAGATGAGCTATTTTGGACTAAACAGCTAGCTGTTCACAGGTCTGAAATCACAGGGCAACAATAGTTCAAGCCCAAATTGCCATTGTACCAGATCCTTCACCTGGATTGAGACGTACCCATTGGAGTCTCAGTCCTCTGGGACCTGGGATAGAAGGAAAGGCTTGCGAGGTGGAGCCAACGGCACTCAGAGCCCTGGTGTTTGCTCTCCTGGCCACCAACTACATTTGCTCTGTGCAAATTGTCAAGATGGGTGGCAGCTCCCTCCCTGACCTCCATTCTGCCCTCAAGTCCCATTTTCCAGGCACAGGTCTGGGTAGGTAAGGACGTGGCAATCCCAGATCCTGATAACAATAAGCAACAAGGTTTGATTTGGTTTGGCCTGGTTTTTCTGGCTGCATCTTGGGTGAATTCTGTTCACATCTGAGGAAAACAGGAAAGACTCAAATCCCCACAAGCACACATACCCCTTGGTTTCCTCTTGTCTTCACATTGTCCCCCCGGCTCAGCTCTGAAATTCAGTCATACACTCAGCTAAAATCTCAGTTTAGCTGCAGAGGAGACCTGGAGGGGCTGATGCAGGAAGTCCCTGTACAGCAGTCTCATCCGCTAGCTGTCATTGTTGAGCTGTGGGCCCAGAAAAGACACTATGGCATTTTTGCATCTCAGCCTGTGCATAGGTAAAATGAGGGGCTGGCCAAAATGTCTCATGGCTTAACTTGCACTGCTCCTCTGTCGCTTCTCCCAGGAAATGGGTCAGGACACAGGATTATATTTCTTCACACCCTATCCAGGCAGATATCAGCAGGCAGCCTGAAGAAGGAGCCAGCACCCTCCCTTCTATCTCAGGGTGATAAAAAGACCCCAGAAAGAAAATGCTGGTAAGAAAAAAAGAGACCAACCTTGTATCCAACCTGCACCAGCCCCTGGCATGCCTATAGACATCAGGCCCAAGTCAAGCCAATGACCTGGCGCTCTCAGTCACTGAGGACCCCAGAGCAGAAAGAGGTTACCCAGAATGCCCTTGGAAAAATCAGCAAGGACCTGTTTTCAGTCACTGTATGGTGGGAGGCAAACACCCCACAGGCAGGTGAGTTCTATTTGGTGTGTATTCAAAGAAATGAAGCAGAAAAAAATATAGCAAAAACAGGAGATTCAAGACTTTCCTTAAAATCTAGGTTTCTAGTTTCTGTTGAATAAAAACAGTAGAAGATCTGGTTGCACCAGGGACAAGTGCCTGGCTGGAGTTTTACAGCACAGTCCCTGTGGATGAAGGGGGCACTCCCCAGCCCTTCCACAGTTGTTACTTGATTTTAGTGTTTTGCTTGTAGTAGAGAAACCTTTCTCTGTGCTCCCAAATCTACAAAAAGTGAGAATACAAAGCATATACCCAGAGGACTGTGTGTGTTTACCAGCAAGTGAAGAAAGTGTCTTTTTAGAAGTAAGGAATATTGCTAATGTTTATGATAGGAACCCCTTGCATGTTCCATCCGTTTACATTACCTACCTGGCTCCTAAGAGAATTTTTGTTGCTGTTGTTTCCTGTCCCTGAAAACTTGGAGAATAAAAACAGCAGATAGCCTGCAACTATTCATGCAAATCTTTCCTCCTCTATTGGGCATGATGGGATTACCTTGGGCCCCTACCTTGGCAGGAGGTCTAAGATCCTTAGCAGAGATGCTTGCCTTATCACCTACAGCAGATTTAGCAAATTGTATACACCAGGCTTTAGAGGGTTAGGAGAAACTAACCTGTAGCTTGTTTACTTGCAGTCTGAATAATATGAATTTCTATCATGGTCTTCATCTTTCATAGAGATAAAAGAAATTCAGGCTCAGAAAAGTAAGCAACCAACCCAAAAGGTAGAATTTGGGGATCATCTGGTCTAGAAAGGGTACTGGGAGGGTCTACTTTCTTTGTTCCTTTCCTTGAGGTAAGCAAGGTGACTTTTTCACAGCGCTGTTCCCTGGTTGCCCAGCAGGCATGTAACGTGTGCACAGTCTAGCTCTGCAGCTTAAGAGCTCCTCCTAGCTGCTCCTGTGCCACCTCATTTAGGAGATGAGACTGGCCAGGGACAGAGCCAGCCGGTGCCTGCAGCCTGATGGGATGGCCGCCGCCAATGCAGGCTGATGGTGAATGCGGGGTCCTGGAACCCTCAGGAAGCCAGTTACTCACAGATGAAGACAACCAGAAGCTTCACAGTTTTCTGCTTGGTTCTCAGGATGCTGGGCAAAGGAAGAGGGTAGATACTCATCTCACCTCTAAAGTGGACCTTAGACTTCTCTGTCAGTATAGTAACATGGTGGAGAGATGGAATACTGTAGTCTCCTGACCCAACCCATGGTTTCATTTTCTGTGGATTCATTTACTTATAGTCAACCCCAGTCTGAACATATTAGAAATAAAATTCCACAAATAACAAATTCATACACTTTAAATTATACACCATTCTGAATAGCATGATTAAATCTTGCACCATCCGAGCTGGTATGCCAATCATCCCCTTTGCCAAGTGTGTCCATATTGTATATATTACCTGCCAGTTAATTGCTTTGCAGTGATCTCAGCAGCTTGACTGCTGTGGTACTGCAGTGCTTCTGTTCAAGTAATCCTTATGTAACAGCCTAACACTATGTCAAAATGCCTGCCTCATTCACCTCACCTCATCTCATCATGCAAGCACTGTTTCATATCACAGGAAGAAAGGTGAATCTTGTGTAAGATATTCTGGGAAAGAAAGAGAAAGAAATGACCACATTTATATAGCTTTTACTACAGTGTATGGTGGTAGTTCTATGTTATTAGTTATTCTTAATCTATTACTATTTGTAACATAAATTTTGTCATAGGGATTCTTGTATAGAAAATAATATATGCATATATAGGGGTTGGTACTATCTGTAGTTTCAAGCATCACTGGGAATATTGGAACATACCCTCTGGATAAAGAGAGAATATTCTGTAAACATCCTAGAAAAAAGGAAAATCCATAGCATTGGCATTGCTGGGAACAACATACAGCTCAGGATGGGCACTCTGAAAGACTTTTCTCCATTCAGTCACTCGTTCAGTTTGTTTTATGAATACCTACTATGTGCCAATACCACAAGTTTCCCCAGTCCCTGCCTAAATAACATGATCTATGGTGATGCTTATTTGCCAAGTATGAATCTTATCTGGAGAAAATGTTGAGAAAGTGTTCAGGCTTCTGAGTCTGAAGTTCAAAGTCAAGGTAGAAGGATCCAGTTCACCTGCTTTAGACTAAATGTTTATATCCTACCCACCCTCACACACCATATTCATGCATTGAAAACTTAATCCCCAAGGTAACAGTATTTAGAGATGAGGTTTTGAAGAAATAGATTAGGCATAAGAATATGCCCTTGTGTTAAGATCAATGCTCTAATAAAGAGGAAGACATGACATTCCTCTGTCTACCATGTGAAGATACAGCAAGAAGACACCCACTTGCAAGCCTGGAAGAAAGTTCCACAGATTAAAGATGGGTGAGCATTTTCATCTTGGGCTTCCCAGGCTCCTGCGCTCTGAGAAATAAACATTTGAGTTTTAAACACTCAGGCTCTGGGACATTGATAATAGCCCATGATATCACCCATGTGAATTCCTTGACAATGAATTCACCAAATGATTACTTTGTAGAATGACCTGATTTACTGCCAATACCAGTCAGAAGATTGGATCCAAAACTTGCACCCAGAATGTATGGGGATAGAGCCTCACTTTGGGCTGCAGGAAAGTTTAAGGATAACTTAAGCTCCTGTGTCCTTACACTCTACTAAGCACTTAGTTAGGTTGTCATTCATTTAAATCCCAGAATACCCAACAGCAGGTTTCTTCAGACAAATTTTATTGAAGGTATACAATGCTCAGTGAGTAAAGCATATTCAAGGTGACCCTGTTGGTAAGATACAGGCAGATTTCAACTTGGGTCCTCTGGCTTCCCACTCCAGGTCTGGTCCTCACATCTCTGCCATAAAAGTCTGTGCTGGAGAAAGATTTTTCCGTTATAGATTTGAATTTCCCTTGACTTTTTTTTTTAAAGAGGGTAAAATTAAACACAACAAAACAGAACAGAACGGGACATAAGAAAGCATAAATTTCAAAGCTAGACAACCAGAGATCTTCACTATCTGTCATATTGTCTCTTGTTTTCTTCCAAATGGTTGTCCATATCTTTGCATACAGGGAGCTCATAATAAAAAACACAGCCAATCTTTTCACACAATGTGTAGTTCACTGGCTCCCACTTGCTAATGGAGGGGGGGACACAGGACGGAGGACAGGATGATGAGATGTTTGATTCTCAGCCTGCATGCCGGCAGGATCACAGCCACCCCCCAGAGAGGGGAGGAGTTCCTTGTTCTCCTGGTACCCCAAGTCAACCCCACGGTGCAGGTCCTGAGGTGCCAAGGTCTCTCTCCTTTGGGCCGCCAAAAGTCTGCCACACTCACAGCAGCCCCCCAGAGAGGGGAGGAGCTCCTCGTTCTCCCAGCACCCTGAGTCAACCGCATGGTGCAGGTCTTGAGGTACCAGGGTCTCTTTTCTGCAGGCCCCCCAAAGTCTGCCACATTCACCTGCTATTTTTTTCTGATGAATTGACCATTCCATTTCCAAAGTTCTGAAATGGCCAACAGACCACAGAAAGAATTCTCTTTAGGCTCCTGTTTGAAACCAACAGCTATAGCAATCTGTTGGCCTTGCTTCAGGGCCAATGCCCTTGACTTTTTGAAATAATTTTAAACCATAAAATATAGTTTCTACAACTATAATTCCCTTTTTTGTGTGTTTATTTAAAACAAAGGTTGGCAAGGTATAGGAAGAAAGGAGGGAGAACAACAAATCTAACATAGAAGTATATAAGAAGCATCTCAAACTTTTTTTATTTAGAGAAAAAAAGCAAAACAGAAAAAAGGGTTGAAATAATTCAGAATTTAAAAAAAAAAAGCAGTAAGAAATCACCATCACTGGTCATTCGGGAAATGCAAATTAAAACAGCATTGAGATTTCATCTCACTCTAGAAAGAATGACTATCATCAAGAAAAAACCAATAACAAGTGTGGGCAAGACTGTGAAGAAAAAGGAACACTTCTCCACTGTTTGTGGGAGTGTAAACTGGTGTAGCCACTGTGGAAATCAGTGTGGCGATTCCTCAAAACACTAGGATTGGAAGTTCCATTCAATCCAGCTATTCTCCTCCTGGGTATTTTCCCAGAAAAACTGAAAAGGTCATGTCACAGCGTTATATGTGCGCCCATGTTTATAGCAGTGCAATTTGTAATAATTAAATCTTGGAAACAGCACAAAAGCCCATCAACCACAGAATGGATCAAACTTTTTAAAAATAAAGAGAATAAAAGGACACAATGGAGGAAGCTATGTCTCATTCATATAAAACTGCTGACCTCAGTGATTATTCACATCCAACCCTTACAGAATAGCATTTTAAGTCAGCACTTAAGCCAGTGTTATTAGTTTTTGTTCCAAAAAGTTAAAGCTATAAACTTCACATTTTGATACATTAGCAAAAGCATTTAAGCTTTTTATTTTTAAATCCATTTTGGTCCAAGTGTAACCTGTTGAGTTTTTTGCCAAATGTAAACAGGAACATGGATTCCAAAAGCAAAGAACATAACTCTGATGAAACATAAACATAGAACTTAAGAAAGGATGGTTGTGCAGTAAGGGTGTGGATTGGGCAGGAACGATACCCCCATAAATAAGGAGTTGCAATCTTCAGTGGCAGCACAGCTTGTTAGAAAGGACACTAGATAGGAACCTGGATTTAAATCCTGGCTCTCTATATTCTAGGACCTGGCCTTGAGCAAAAGACTTTACCTCTCTAAGCCTTCATTTCTTCATCTGCAAAACAAGGAGAATAATATCTTTGCCTCTCAAAGCTGTTACATTTCTGCAGATAAAAGGCTGTTGGGTTATCTACTTTCCTGGAGTGAACTTTAGTACTCTGTATTTTTTCTAGGAATTTGTCAGTTTAAATTGTTGAATGTATTAGCATAAAGTTGTACATAAGATTCTGTTATTAGTCTTTTAATATCTACAGTATCTATATTGATGTTATTTCTCTTCTGATGGTATTTTTATATGTTATAATAAATTTCTCACAACAAATAGTTGCTAAATGAATGTTTCCTTGCTTAGAATGTATGGTTCCAAGTGATCAAGTCTGCAGTGCATAAATTGCTTCAAAATACTGGTTCATTAGTTTCTTCATGCTATATATCTTTTTATTCATCCGTTCTCCTCCTTCTCAACCAAATTTTCATCCACCCAGTTGGTAGTTGGACAAAAACATACAGAGAAATAATAACAGAAAAGTACTTTAAATATACTAGTGGAAGAGCACTGAAGATATTTTTCAAGATTGTGAGTTTTTTTTTTTTAAGATGCAATAGGTGTAGGTCATAGTTTCTTAGAGGTTCAGAAAGCCTCAGACTTCCCTGGACGCTTGAGACACAAATGCTTCAGCTCAGTAAAAACAGAAATATCTCAAGTTTAGTATTCAAGGAAAAAATGACTTGGACTTGCTCCTCTACTTTTCTGTCACTAGAAAACAAATATAGCTTGCCAGGAAAATGATCTGATCCAAAACAAACTGACTTCTGGCTGAAAGGCTTTGTCTGGTAGACAGCTGTACAGTGTGTGTTCCTGAAAAAAACACCTGGAGTCGCTTCTTGCATCTCCATCTTCCAGATGACCAAGACACATCTGCTGTCAGTAAGACCAGATTGACCTATTTCAACTTGATGACTGGATTCTGACACACTGGGGGGAAAAGGATAAAACCAGTTACACTGAGCAGAATCAAATATTTACATCCAAATTTTACTATATATACAAAGGAAAATAAACATTATCATTCTTCCTCAACTCTAAGATGTGGGTAGTCTAAAGTTTGGAAGTGTCTTAGCATCAGTGTGGTACTTTTTTCTCTTCCTCCCTCTTACTCCAAGGGAGCAGTGACCTTCAAGTCTGTCGATTCAAAAGCTGCAATTAAAATAATTGTATCTCTTAAAATCAATGCTGTCTTAGAAAGAGGAACTAAGAGGCAGTGAATCTGGCCAGAACACTAACTTGTCTCTGTGCTCAATGCCTTGTGTACAATATTATTTCAAAATATGTTTGCAAAAACAGCAAATACTTCAAAAATTACACACTGAATTTTTTATTAGGAAAAATTTCAAGCACGTTCTAAAATACAGAGTGTATACTTTACCCAGCTTCAGTGTTTTCCAGTCATGGCCTTTCCTGTTCCCTTTCTGCCCTAGATAAATTCTGAAACAAATCTCTTATGTCAGAGCATTTCATCACCAAATGTTTTAGTCTGTATCTAAAAAAGACAAGGCCTACCCTTTTTGAAAAAACAAGGACAGCAACTTCATCACACCCTCCGAAAACTCCTGACAGCTCTCTAAAATCAACATTAATAAATTCCTTAATCATACCAAGCATCCATTTAGTATTTACATTTTCCTGGTTATCCAAAAAACAGTCTCTATCACTGTCTTGTATTTTTGAGAGATTATTTACCTTAGGGTCTAAGTAAAGCCCATACTCTTTTTTTTTTTCTCCTGGCATTTATTATTTTTGTTGATGTTGAAGGAACAGTACTTTATGTCTGGTTGAGTCAACTGATGGCATCCCCATGATATCATTTAATGTATACATTTTTTCTATATTTTTGTACATTGGCATTTAAATCTGTAGGTCTGTGCAGATTTAGTTTAGTATTTTAGTACAGTGCTTCCAGCAAGTAACACATAATGCCTGGTGTGGTGGACTGACAACTGGTGGTCAACTTGTAATACCAGCTGAAGAGAATCAGGGTGGTGCTGAGTGTGAATGGCCCGCCTGAGGATTGCTGCCAGCATAAAAGGGAGAACTGGAGAGGAAGCAGTGATGGTGTTAGTTCTCATGTTGCTGTTGGGTCTCCTGGAGAAGCTTGTTGAGATTTCCTGATATGAACTTGGTTGTTCTCATTGTCAGAAGAGCTGGAGACCTTGTTGTCACTAACAATGGCTGCAGTTCACTTTGGGGGAGCTCTGGTCCTTACTTTGAGCATCACTTCCTGGCTCCAGTGCAGAACCCTCAGCCTGCTGGCACGGATCCTTCATCCCACTGGCACAGACTTTCCAGCTTTCATTGCTGACCTCTGGGCCTTCCCAGAGCAGATCTGTGAAACAGACTTGAATGAGATATTGTCATTGTCTCTAGGTCTCCAGAGGGATTTGTCGAGGGCATTGTCATGGGCTGTAGGTCTTTGGCTGGACTCATGAAAGATATTGCCATGGGATCTAGGCCCTCAGCTGAACTCTTTTGGGTCTTTAGTGAGTGGACAGCTTTCCTACACTTTTTGTGTTTGACTCTTTGGGTCACTATTATAAAATAATTCTATGAATTATGTGTCTTGTATTAAATTGTTTTTCTTGCAAACCCTGACTGTAATACCTGGTCATGTCTTTGAATGTTACTAGTTTTTTTGTTGTTTTTTTTTTTTTTTGAATGTTACTAGTTTTTTGGTGATGATTTCTTAGGTCATATCCAGCACTTTTAATACAACTGTACCATTTACTAAAACTGCCTGAGAAATATACATAGAAAATAATGAATCTGAGATAGTAACTTTGTTACCTATTCAATCTTAGATGTGTTTGGTTAACAAGGAAGAGCAGTCCCCCCCCCAGGTGGCCCACCTGACCTGCGTTGTGTGCCCAGCCCACCTCATGTAAACAAAGTAGCATGACATACGGTTTTGTTTCAGTGAGGCAAAAAGGTGAGGCGACAGCAGGAATTTCTATAACAAAAGCATTGCTTATAGTTTTAAGTGTAGAGCTCAAACACTGAAATATGCACATAAAAATGCAACACGTGATTGCATCCAGCTCAGGAATTGTGTCTTCAGCCACCACCAGCACAGTGCTTCTTATATAATTCTGCTACTTTTAGAGCAACAAAGGAATCATAGATCTTAAGCAATACGTTTTTACCTCTGCTTACAGCCTTTTGGGGAAAGAGCCACATGTACGAGTTGGCCTCCAGACAGACTCAACTGGGCCTGAGGTAGCTGTAGAGACCAGAATAGCCACTATTAGTTTGATTCCATTGGTCCCTTTCTTTCGATTCTAGCCATTTTTTTCCCTAGTACCAACTAACTTCATTATGCTTTACGCTGCATAGTCCTATAGGTGAGACAGGCATTCAGGTGACCTGGTACATTACAGCAGGAGCTTTCTAAAATTTTTGGGTGCCATTTAGTAAGTTTTCATCATGAAAACACTAAATGGGTGTGTATGTGAGTGTGATGTGATATAGATATACAGATACACACATATTTTCTTTGAAAGTAAAGTTTCATACACAATCATCCTTGCTATGCGTGATATATTCTGGTACTCTCTTTTCTATTCTATTACTTTGTACAAAAGTAAAAATGCTGGTTGTGACCCACTAAATTTATTTCAAAGAGCATTGCGGGTCATAACTTTCATCTTGAAAGCCACATCCTACAGGGAAGGTAGAGACTGCAGACATCAAAGTAACATTCTTTGGAACCAGACTGATTCCAGCTGAAATTAAGACTCATAAGAAACTGGAGCATCACTACACTATGAACTGGAACAGAAACCAGAGTATGGCTATATTTGTCACATGACAGAACACTATGTGACCAAGGTGATCAGTCTTTTGCATGTAATTTGTATACAGGTTAAATCTGGAAGGTACATCAATCCCCTCCTGAGAGAAGTCCGCTGACCCAGGAGCCCTGCCTCTCCTACTGTAGCCTATATGATCGTCACTTTGAAACAATAGTCTCCCATCACATCGACCCAATTCTACTTTTCCAGCTTGACAGGAAACTCTATGCTCTCTGGAGCCAAAAGGGGAGAAAATATTCCCTCCAACACTGCAACATGATGAATCTTTCTACCTTTAAATAAAGCCCTGCTCACAAGACTTGTCTTCTGGCTTTTTGAGTGTCCTGTGATGGGAGAACTGGGTAAGAGATTAATAATGCTATTGCTATAGTCAACTATGTTGCCTCACGTTTTTCACCTCTTTCCTTGTAAAGAGATTCCAGCTCCAGGGAATAAAAACAAAAAATATAAGAGGAAAGAAAAATCCACACACTATCAGTACATTTACCCTTGGGATCAAGTCACTCAGATGGTGTTTTCACAACACAAATTGTTTATACATTCTGCTAGCTTTTAAGATGTTTGGGCAGAAATCAAAATTTCCCTCCAGTTTCATTCAGTGCCAAAGCTTAACTTCTCTTACCATACACACACACACACACACACACACACACACACACACAAAGATACACGCATGTGCACACTCACACATATACACACAGATATTAACATATGTGGAAGTGATTTATATCACAGTGTTAATTTCCCACTTAGCAGGAGCAATGAGCTCTTTTTCCAGAATATGATCCACTTAATGTGTTACTGTATGAAGTTAATAATATTTTTGGTAAGTAAAAGGAAAGAACCCATGAGTCATGAAAAATCCAAGAAGATTATTCTGATGTTTGTTTATCTTGAACTAAATTTGCAGAGAAATAAAATCACTCTGGTAGCTAAAACTGCACACTTACATTCTTTTGTATGAGTTAATTATACTTAACTGCTCTGTAATGTCCTGATTAATTATTTCATGTTCCAGTCAGTTGATTGTGCATTTTGATATGAAACCTGCATCCTGATGAGAATCTTGTACCTATTTCTCATCTTGCTTAAGGCCCTGTGGAGCTGATCTGAACAACTAGCTTCAAACAAACCTGAATCTTCGTCAGCACCCAGGAGAGTTAAGTCAGACACAGGCAGTGACAGAGGAACTGTATTTTTGGCTCGGGGCATGGACTCACCATTTATGCACAGGCACAAATGACCTGCAGTGGGGTACACTGCACTACTTGTGAGGAATACAGCTCTCTACTCTGTACAACACTAGTGACTTGTCTTACACCGAAAAGCTCTCCATGTTGTATAGAGTGATCAGGACACTCAAAGACAAGACTGCCAGATGTGTCCTAGAGTTAGGAGAAGCCAAGTGTATCAGTTTCCTATTGTAGCAACCCCCAAATTTAGTGGTATAGAACAATACAAGTCTGTTACCTTACAGTTCCATGTGTCGGAAGTCCTGTGTTTCTTCTAGAGCCTTGTTTTCTTGTCTTTTCCAGCTGCTAAAGGCCTTCACTTTCCTAGGCGTATGACTCCTTTTCCAACTTCAATGTCAGAATAGAATCTTTAAATCTCTGGCCTCTTCTTTTCTCACACTTTTCTCATTTTTCTGCCTCCTTTTTCCCCTCATATGGGCCCTTGTGATTTCAGTGTGTCCGTAAGATCTACCACCTTCTCCTCAATACCAGATTTTTATCCTTTACCATGTAAGAAGTCCATGTTCATGGATTCTAGGCATTAGGATGTAGATGTCTTTGGAGAACATTGTGATTTGAATGTCCCCTCCAAAGCCCATGTTGAAATTTAATTGTTGTTGTAATGGTATGGCGAGGCAGGGCCTGTGAGGGATGATTAGTCTATGACTCGTAGGTGGGTTTAATGTCTTTAAGTAAAGTGGTTTGTGGAGTGGGTTCTCCTTCGTGCTTTGCTCTCTCACCCTGTGATACCTCTCACCATGTTATGGCCCCCTCAAGATGTGGCCTCTCAACCTTGGACTTCCTAGTCAAGTAACATACTGTTTGTGATTTACTAGTCTGCGAGTACAAAGTGAACTAAGTCAGGGACTGTTATTCTGCCTGCAATCCTATGTAGACAGACTGAGCAGAACCCAGTAGATAAAGCATGAGCCTTGGTATGCTCCCACCCCTGCCTCAGGGTAGTGTTAAGCCAAGCCTATGCAGGTATCAGGAGAGGGAGTCAGGAGGTCTGTGGTTATGAATTCTAATCTTCACAACATGACTTAAAGATACCCCAAAGCTTCCCTGCTTCTCTGGCTGCAGACTAACTTCCATTCTGTTTCCCCTAAAACCACAAAGCCATATTTATTTGGAACTCAGGCACAATTCAAATGTCTTAGTCCATTTTGTGCTGCTGTAACAGACAATGTGAGACTAAGTAACCTATGAAGAACACAGATTTATTTCTTACAGTTCTGGAAACTAGAAATCCATGTATCTATTAAAGGCCTTCTTGAGTTATCTCACGGCAGAAAGGAAGAATGTACATGCAAGAGAGGAAGGGGCCCAAACCCATGCTTCGGTAGGAAATGCACTCTGGAGACAATCCCTTCTAGTGTAGGAGCACAAATCCATGAGCTCCTCGCCCATGACCAAAGCACTTCCTCCTATCAGGTCCCACTTCCCAGCGCTTCCCAACACCGTTACACTAGGATATGTTCACACATGTGAAGTTCAAGGGAAGTATTAAGACTATGACACCAAGATACCACATTAGTGTACAATTGTGGGTAGGCCTGAGGGGAGCAAGAAGGTGCCCCTAAGAACCTGAATTGAATGGTTGAGGTTGCTTCTAGGGTTAAATTATAAAAATCAGCACAGATAGTTGATTTTGTAAAATTATGCAGTAAACAGGTAATCTCAGGCCATGGTTAACACACACACACACTTTTAAAGGAGAGTGTAAGAATGGAGAGGGTTAATGTGGTTGGGAGGACACAGGCACAAACAGGTCACTGTGGGTCATCGTCCCACCTTACTCCTTTCCCTGATAAGCCCATTGAGTGTGTCCCCACAAAAGATGAAGGCAGGATACACTAAAGCTGAGGTCCATGAATCTTTAGGTCATGTAAGTCTCTGTACTTTCCTCTAATTCCAGGCTCACCATGAAACCCTAGTTTAATTAAGCTGCTCAGGGAGCCCCCTACACAGACAGATAGGCTGTCAATCTCGGCTGTACTTGACAGATAGACTCTGTTTCTCATAGAAAATTAACAAACCGGCATGCTGGCTTGCATATATTCATGTTTTGGGAGTTTAGTTAGCATGAGTCAGCACCTCCAGGCTGTCAATCTCTGGTCTGTGTGACAGATATTCTAATTTCTCATGAAAATTAACAAACATCCATGAAGGTTTATATTTATTAATGCATTACGAGTCAGCTTATCATGAGTTCACATCAACTCTGATCAGCTCCGAGATCCCTGCAAGAGGAGCAGCAGTGAATATCATCACACCGTTAAGTTTCTCAGCCTCCATTGATTTATGCTCTTAAGAATCCTGCATTCCCTTTCTTGCAGGTCACCCTCATTTGCCATCTATCTGTCCCATCATGAAGAGGACCAGGTTTGTTTTGCTCATTCTTGGATGGCTCGTGCCAAAGGCTTGGCACAAAGTAGGTGCCTGATAAATGTCTGCTGAACCAATAAATAAATGAATGCTGTCCTGACCTCTCCTTGTGTCTCTTTTTCAGCCACTAGAGAGTGGAAAATGGATGCTAACACAACAAAAGATTGAGGAGGAGATATTATAAATTAAGGGAAAGGTCACATTCAAGATAAGATGGAGGATGCTTTGTGGTGTTAACAGGAGTCTGTCTTCCCAGGAGCAAGGGAGAGACATCCTATTAGGTCAAACTGTCACAGGACAAAGCAGCAGCAGTGACAGGGCAGCAATGAGGCATCTCTAACAAACAGCTGGGTGCTTCTATTTGAATTTCCTGACATTAACACAACTCTACATGTCCCAAAGAAAGCTCATCATTTTTTAAATCTCAACTTCCAAGCGTCCCTATTTCTGGATGTCTCTTGGTTTTCACTTCAGAGTTATTTGAAGTTTTCCAATATTTACACCAGTTAACAAATCAGCAGCTCATATGGGTCTTTAACATCACCATTGCCTTAATTCCAAGTCTCATCCTGCCCTACGTCTATTGGTGCTCATATTTTCTTAAAAAAACAAACACCACTTTCATAACCTCAACTCCTGCTGCTTCCACAACCCCTTTGAAACTCCTTCAATAGCTGTCCACCTCCACAGCCTGGCCACAGCCTGGCCTCCAAGGCCATGCATATCTGAAGTGGTACCTATCTTTATCTCCTAGTATTTTGTACTCTAGCTCCTGCTCTTTGATTTCCAAGCCAGTTTCCTCTACTTCTAGGTCAGACAAATCTCTTTTCTTCCAGATGCCCATCCCTACATACCCCCATATTGTTGTTCTGCTGGGTGAACTGTCTCATTCCCCTCATGGAAACCCCCCTGTTTTATAGCCCAGTTAAGACTCAAGACCGTCATGAAACTTTCTGCATATAGAGATTTACAGAGAAGCAGTTGGTGTTGAAAACTCAGTCCTCAGGGGAAAACTCTCCTTTGCTGCTCAGGAAATTGAGCCTAACAGAGCTAATCTTGCTGCTTCTGTGAAGCAGCCCCCCCTTTTTATCATTCATCATGATAAGTAATCATATATTCCCTATCAGGAAGGTTGGCCCTGGGAGGGCCAGGGAATTTGTTAGGCTTCTGCATGGCTACTTCAACATCTTACTCAGTGAGAAGTTTAAAATGTTTTCAGTACTTTAACACTGAAAGACATTCAAGAGTAAATCATGTGAATATAGAGGGATGAAAACAAGAGAATAAATTTGGCCTTATATAGTCCTGATCATTACCAGCTGTCAAGGTGACTAATTCTCAGTGAGTTACCACAATAATCAACCATCAAGCCATTTTGTCTAAATGGCTCTGCTGTGCAACTGATACTTCAGGTGTTCCTATAGTTGGAGACTATAGTGGGTTGAATAGTGTACCCCAAAAGTTGTATCTACTTCCTGATTTCCAGAATCCATGGCCATGACATTTTTTGGAAGGAGAATCTTTGCAGATGTAATTACACTGACGTTCTTCAGAGTAGGTATTATTCTGGATTATCTAGATAGGCCCTAGATTAAATGATGAGTTCCCTTATAATGGACACAGCAGGAAAAGACACAGGAGAAGATGAAACAGAGATTAGGGCTGTTTAGTCACAAGCCAAGAAATACCTGAGGCCATCCAAAGCAGGGAGAGGCAAGGAAGGATTCTCCCTTAGAATCTTTAGAGGGAAAATAGAACTGCTGGAACCTTGATTTTAAAATAAAGGTCTGCAGAACTGTGAGGGAATACATTTCAGTTGTTATAATTTGTTACTTCATTCTTAGAAAACTAACCCAGATAGCCAAGGCCTCTCAAAAGGGGAGTTTGAAAGATGCATCTTTCCTAGACACTGGACGCCAACAGGTCATTGTAACTTGATGTGATCAGGGTGGTGACAGTATTCCTTGGGATCTGGGGTACAATCAATGCTGGGATGAAGGGAGACAGATAAGAAGGGCTATTCAAGGAAGGCTTCTGGAAGGAGATCCTGAGCTGGTTCTCGAAGAATGAGGACTTTTCTAGGAAAGGCAGCTGGAGCAGACCTCAGGCATGTGTAAAAACCCAGCCATTGCATATAAGGTATGCATGCAGGGAGCTAAAAGTCTAGATGGGAGCCAGGTGCTGGAGGGCTTTGTAGGCCATAAAAAGAAGGATGGAATTTTCCTTCAGGGATAATTATGTGCATATCTGAAAATATGAGATAACATTTTGGCTACCAGGATGTCTAGGGCTTTGTGTTGACATTTACTAGCCTACGCTCAGCCAGGTATACTTAACATCCTGCAGTTTGAGGGTCAGCCCAGAACGATGAAGAAATTCTTATCTGTCCCAAAGTTCCCAAAGAACTCTATACCTCAAAAAAGCATTGCTGGGTTGCAATTGGAAAACACTGAAGAGATTCGAATAGGTAAGTGATAGGATAGTAATTGCAGATAGATAATTGCAATGGAACTATAAGATTCAGAAAGGCAAGTGTGATGGCTTGAGAATAAGGAAGCCACAGTACAAGTACCTTCAAGGCTAGTGAGGTCTGAAGATCTGGGCCAGAGTAGAGGGAGAAGACAGCAAGAGGAGAAAGAATGGTGGAGGAATGGAAGTGTGAGGCAAATGCAAGTGACATTTAGGTAAGAATAACAGGATTTTGTATATAATAAAGAGTACATCTCAGATTTCCAATTTGGAGGTGTCATTATCATAGGTATTAAGAATAAAAAGAGAGTAACCAGATTGTAGTTCCATTTGGAACCTGTTGATACTGAAGCTTGCAGAGATAGCTAAGCAGAAATGTCCTAGGTACCTGGAACCTTGTAACATTCAAAGGATGCCATGAGCATTCTAATCTCTAAGGACAGTGTTTTCAAACAGACTGGCAGAAGGTAGAGGTCTCCATAAATGAACAGTCTGAAGGCTAGAAAATTACTAGTCTCTCCCAAAATGGATTGGATGCTTATAATTTAGGGCCACTTCACAAGGCTGGTTCCTTTGAATAAGGAATAAAAGAAACCCTTGACCTTACAATGAAGGGTTTTGTTTACACTCTGATTAGTTAACAGAGAAAGATGACTGCTCAGGTGCCCACAGGGTCCTGCCACCTGCATGACAAAGAACCGAGCTATTCTTTGTGAAACAAGTAACTGGAAAAAAACTTGAAGCATTAGCTCTGTTAAGACAAGCAAGACTAAAGCAAATGTTGACTTGTCCTTTGAAAGAAAAGCCCCACCTAAAGAGAGCAGTATTTAATTTTCAAACACATTTTTCTTTGTTCTGTTTCCTGGAATACTTGAGATATTTGTATTAGTTTATTTTTCACTCGAGAAACCACATCATTATTTTGCTTTAATTTAATAGGGAAAAATCCCGAATTTATTTATTATTATTTATTTTTTAAAAGCCACTTCTAGTCCATGAGAGTTCCTGCAGGTTCAGGGAGTCCGTTCTTAGTGTTGTAGCTTTATATGAAATGTATGAAGGCAGGGACCAAATTTGTTCAGCTCATCATGGAATCCCCAAGAGTCAGCTCACTACCATGCACATACATGGTAAGCACCTTCAGCACTAGAGAATATTTTATTATTAAACAAGAATAAAAGCTTTCATTCCAGTGAGGGAGGAAATGGGTACTAATCAACTAACAACTGTAGTGATTTCTGATTGCTTCTGGATGAAACCTGTCAAACCTACAAGAAAGGATAACTGGTAGAGCTGACCTGTTCCGGTGTATGGTCAACTTTCCTGTTTGAGGAGAGGAAGACTTAGTTGAGGCACAATCATGGGAACTGAAATGTGAAAGCTGAATAACATACAACAGCAACAACAGGAATGAAGGCAATGGGTGATTAACAGTTGTGATGGGAGATAGAGGTCAGTGATGTGAGCTGAAGATTAGGAAAAAGAATGAGGTTAGGCTGTCAGCCTCAACTTCTTAAGCTGTGAAATGGCTTTACTCGAAGGTCTAAGTACTTTCAATACTCAATATTGCTTTAAGAATCTGTATTGGGGCTGAAATAACCAAGGAAAAGTTCGTGAAGGCCTTGGGACCTAAACTAGGTTGTAAACATAGATTGTGTATGAACAGCAGTTTTAAGAGAAGAGAGAGCACACTAAGTGGTGGGGAAAAGGTAAGCAGAATTACATCAGGGACCACCTGAATGGAGAGCGATCAGATTTGTCTGCTCAAGGAGACAAATGAGGAACAAAGGTAGAAAACATTAAGTCAAATCATTGACAGAGCCAGGAACAGATGATCTCATTTTATCTCACCAGACTCTGAGAGTGAGACTGTACTCGTAGCATCCTAATTTTATAAATGAGACAGCTGAAGCATGGGGGAGCACACCTGAGACACAGCACAATGAGTGGTGAGACCAGGAACACCACAGGCAAGCCAGCTTCAGCTGCAGCCAGGAGCGGAGGCGGGCTGGAGGGAGTGAGGTGCGTTTCTCAGCACAGTCCTTACAGGTGCTACATAAGATGATTTGGCATTTCTGTTCTTTCTCCCTTTTATGGTTTGAATGCACTCCTAAAACTCGGGTTGGAATTTGATTGCCATTGTGATGGAGTGAGGCAGAGGGCCTTGAAGAGGTCATTAGATCATTAGGGCTCTGCTCTCCTGAATGCATCTCTGCTGTTACTGCAGCAGCGGTTTTAAGTGAGTCCTGATGAAAGAGGGTTTGGCCCTTCGCCCTTCTATCTCTTTGTCTCATGCTCTCACTTCTGGCTTCTGCCTTCTACCTTCCACTGAGGGGTGACGTATCACAGAGGTCCTCTCCAGATGCTGGTATCGTGTTCTTAAACTTCTTTGCCTCCAACACATGAGCCACATAAATTTCTTTGTAAATTGCTGAGTCTCAGATTTTATCATCAGAAAACAGGCTAAGCCACTCCCCAGTGAGTGCATAAGCTCTATGAAAGCAGAAAGATCACTGTGTTTCTTATACTTTTCTCTAGTTCTAGAACCCAGAAAAGGACTCTACCATATGTCTGCTTTTAGAGGAGACTATCATACAGTTCTGCCTGCCCTCCTAGGAATCTCGTGCGTTCAGGAGCTCCTGGACTTTGAGATTAATTATCGCTAGTGCTCTTCTGAACAAAAGCAGTTTCTGCTAGATAGTATCTGCTTCAGTTTTTCAGATCGTATCTTATGTGGGTGGAGTCTGAAGACAAGATATTCAAAGACTGTCAGTAACAAGGACAAATGACATACAGAAGGTAGTCAGCAGACTACCTTCCACTGTGCAAACAAAGTCAGTAAAAGTGATAAGTTTAAACAGGAAATAAGTGAGTTACCAAGAAAATTCTGACACAGGCAAAGGATGACTACTAGTAGGACTGGCTTTATGGTCATATGTTGTATCTGGTGACACAGGGCCTTGACTTCAGAAGGGCTTCCTAGTTGCTGGTTTTCTCTTGAAAATCTTATGGGGCTCTACATTTTGATCTAGTACTGGCCCTACAAATTATGGTGATGATAGTAACAATGACAATAGTAATTACTCATAAAAAAATAAAACCAGAGTCAGTCACTTGGGCAGAGGGAGGATTGGGAGGCTGTAATCTTATCCATGCCTCTTGTCCTCAGCATTCCTGATCTACCAGTCATGAGGAGTGCAAGATGGAAGATCTTGTCCACTGTCAGCAGGGCAGTCTTGTCAGAACACAAGCCACGTTGTTTCTTTTAAAATTTTCCGATGGCTCCCAGTGCCTTCAGGTTAATGCGCTGTGTAGTCATGAACTTGACTCTTTCCAGGATACCTTTCCTTGTCTTGGATGAAAGACAGGTTGGGGGCAGATTTATCAGGATATCTTCTGTAAGAAACACTATTACACAGATATGATATGTATGAAAATCATGCCTTGGCCCCAGACTGTCACCAGAGAAGTATTTTTTGGTGAAGAGGCCCCAGTACTCACGTTAGAGAACAGCAGATGATGGGTGGAGTAGATCTGAGGCAGGTGGAGAGTGATATGGAGTAGCTGGATTCTAGTTGCCATGGAACCTCTGCTTTGCTGAGATTTGAAGTTGGAGCTAAATTTGGACAGTGGAACAAATGAGCACAAACTTTCTTCTATCCTTTTCACAGGCAGAACTCAGCCTCTCATTTTAACAAATGTTGAATAAATATTTAAAGAACGATGTTTTAAAGGGTGGCAAATGGTCAGACCGCAAGGCTAAACAGCATGTTTTGGGCCAGCCTTGTTCGCCCCTGTTTTTACCTCTATCTATGTCTCTTTCACACCATTCTGTCCTGGATTCCTGGGAATTAGGGACATTTCCAAGGCTATTTTCTCTGCCAGATGTGTTTTCCTTCCTTTGTATTTGTGAAGAATCAGATGTACAGGAGAGAGTCATATAAATGGCAGGTTTAAAGCACAATGGCCTTCTCCCCATTTGCAAAAGAAAAACTCCAAGGCTCTAACAATTTATAAGAACTATGACGCCATCCAAGCTCTTGCTACGAAGCACCTTGCTGGCTGCAAGCTTGTCAAGGATTAAGATAGTGGCCTTCTTTATCTCTTCTTCCTCTTCCCACCCATTTTGCCATCCCGGCATCGTCCAAGCATAGGCTGGGGAACCAGATGTCCTATGGAATTATTGACTTCACTATTTAATGATTATGAATCCCTGGGTATGGCATATTTTGTTTGTTTTTGCTAAATTAATCTCTGTGCTTAGTTCCCAAACTGGAAATTAGGGTAGCAGTAGTAATAAGATCAACTATAGAGTTGATGGAATTAAATAAGATAATTTATTACCTGACACCATAATTGCATAAAACATTTTAATTATTAACACAGTGTCTGACACTCTGTATTGTTTTGAACTGCTCAACCCAACAAGTGCTTAATAGATGTTCCTGGCTTTGCATTAAATTCAACATTAAATCCTAATTTTAAATGATCACTGTGTCCTCACTTCTCTCGAACCTCACATTCCCCCAGCCCTTTTTCAAGACCCCCTAACTGTAATCAAAGTAGAAATAAAAAGAACAATCTAAATTCTCCTGTGTCAGACCCGATCAGATATTTTGAACTGCAAACAGAAACAGAATGTTTTATGATAGAATATTTTACTGTATTTTCTTGAAAGACTTTTCAAATATTCATCTATTCCACTTAGTAAAAGATGACCAGTTTGCAAAGCAGGTGAGTGATACCCTGGGGCTATCTCTTGAGTGGAGAAGGATGTCAGTTTATAGGGATTTATTGTGTGCACTTCGCAGGGCTCCAGGGTCGTGATGTTGGCATTTAAGCGTTAGCAAGAATGGTACAAAAAGCAATGCTGATGTGTGGAAGACTGAGCAAGCTCCAGTGCTGCCTTTCTGTCCTTTCAGAAAGATCATCGCATATTAATGGAGGCTGCTGCAGGTTCTTCCTGGGCGGCTGGCGCATTGCTCCAAGCTCACTGTCCGTCCTTCAGTCCTCCGGATGGTCTGTTTGATAGTAATGCAGTGAATTTTAACATGCTCTTTCCTTGCTCCCTCCATCCATACCTTCCTCTTTCCTTTCTTTTTCTTTTCCTTTTCCTTTATTAAAATACAATCCAGAAAAAAAAGGTAGTTCTAAGAAACTGAAGATAAAAAGGAAGTATGATTGAGGTAGAGCCAGAAAATTAGGGTGAAAGGCCAAGAAAGATGGGACAATTTTTCCTATAACAGTATTTTAAAAATTATCGTTCTTGCTCCAGCAGCATAAGTATCCTTTGGGAACTTGTTACAAATGCAAATCCTGGACCTCTTAGAGTATGGGTCCAGCAACACATGTTTTAACAAAGCCCTCTAGGTAAGTCAGGTAAACCTTGAAATGTGACTCACTAGTCCAATGTATGAATCTCCTTCAAAACAAAACAAAACAAAACAAAACAAAACAGCCGCTACTAAGTAGCTATTACCTTTCTGTAAACAGTAAGTGCTATGGGAATAAATGGTTCAGACTTTACTAAATAAATACATAAATAAATAAGTGTATTTGAGGCCATTTATTATAAACCAAGCAGTCAATTATGGAGCTGGCACTTAGTGTTGTGAGTCCTAAAGTCTAACAAGGAGCACAGACACTGACTATTGGCAAGGGAGTGAGAAGAGATCACACCCAACTTCGTCAGAAGCAAGAGAGGAACAAGCAATTTTCCTGAGATCTGAGTGGTGACCAGTTTAGTATGGAGAAAGTGGCTAAGAAGAGCAGTCCATGTGTCACAAGGACAGTAGGAGAGGGTTGTGGGAGAAGGCCCCTACAGACTGAAGCTGAGTGACCCTGGGCACTTCCGGCAATCCCTTCTGCTACACTAGGGGTGACCTTGCTTATAGGAAGCATCAGCTGTCACCCCTTTATGAGTTGGAGGGATTTTGTGCCACACTCCAGGCTTGGTGATCAGTGATTGCTTCCACTCTGCAAACATGAAAGTCCAGTGTCTGAAAAACAGAGCAGTGTGTCCCAGCATCACTGCTCCTAGAGGTAGGACTGGAATTAAAACCTAGGACTTTGTCCATAAAACATGTGTTCCTCCCGAAATGCTTAGATAACTCCCAGAGGCTCTTCTTAGGCAAATCCTCCTGCCTGAAAATACCATCCTCACTCAGCAAAACCTTCCACCAGATAAAAGTTGTTGCTTGGAAAATAATGTGACTCTCTTCTCATGTAACTGTTATGGAAAGAAACAATGAGCAAGCTTTGGAATGTTGAAAGTACTCATGAGCAAGAAAAGGGGACCAGCTGCTTCTTAGAGTTGTCTTCACTATTTAAATTATGAATATTTCTGTATTTTGAATTCTTCTATTTCTTAAACTAATGCATAGTAAAAGAAATTTTTAGATTTAAAAGCAAATATTCTTTGGAAAGGATTGGGTTTTTTGAGCTGTTGATACTTAAGGGCTTGTATGTTCATTGGAATATTTTCATTTTAACAAAAGAAACGAGGGTGACACACAAAGGTGGAATGCCCACAAAATTTAGAGATGAGGAAACCAAGATTATGGTTCTCAAACATACATAGCACACTCTGCAGACTTTCACTATACACCAGTTCTTCTAAATTATGATAAGATAATCCACATTCTCCCAGCCTAGTTCAACTTTCCATTCGATATTTGTTCAAAGTGCTTTCTGTTTCCCATAGGAAATATTTTCTTACTCTTGAAATAGATGCTACTTCCTCCAAGACAAGTTTTCAGGTCCTCTTAGTCTAAAATCATAGGTGCCCCTTTCATCTTCTGTTGTGTGTTGATAGCTCTCTTATTAAGCACTCATTGTATTCTCTCTGTCCTAAAGCTAATCAGACATTCATTCATTTCCCCTTCAAAATTGTGAGTTCTTATAAATTGTGACTACTCCGAAAACCTAGCTCATTACTTTTTGTCTCTCTCACATGGCCCAGTTTACAGTTATATCATACTAGAAGCTTAATAAATCTTTAAAGAATTGAGATGAAAATATGTTCCTCCCTAGCTTGAGTAGATCTTTTGTAAGAATTTCTCCATAAATGCCCAAGATGAGAAGTTTTTTCAGCTTGAACCTTTGAAGGATTGCTTCAGTCTTGATGAGTTTTCTCTGATTGAAAAAAAATTAACCCAAATGCTCTCTCTTTATAATAAGAGTCATAATTTCAAGAGACTGAACTGCTCACAGGCAAACATTTTGAATTCTGTACTATGTTCTAAGCCAATTAGAAGCAATTGGATTTATGAATTTTTTATTTTCCTGATTGATTTTCTATTTAGTTTTCCTGAATAAGTACTCAAAAAAATCTTCCCATAACATTCACCCTTTTTGTTGATTTCTTGCCCTGAAGAACCAACCTTTCAGCAATTATACAAGCCCTTCACACTTCTTTTTTTTTTTTTGCCTTCCACTTCTTTTAAAGTAGTTTATTGAAATCCTCTCCAGATAAAAACCTTGAAATCATTAAGCAGATCACTGTTCAGAATCACATTAATTCTTCTATTTTTCTCCTTAAAAGAGATGACTGGTGGACAGCTTAGAATAGCAATGAGGTATGGTGTTTATCTGTAATACCTCTTTCGTGATGAAAAACTAATTTTTTCAAAATCCCATTACTTGGAACATTTCAATCATTGTAGAATAGTCTTTGATTTGGCTTCTGGTTAATTTGGAAATGTCCTGTATCCCTGTGGACATGCAAAACTATGGAGTCCAGCTGGTGATGGAGACTGAATTTGAATACTACAAAGCTAGAAGTATGAGTAATAGCTTCTTAGTTCCTGGTTTAAAAATAGGCTCAGAGACCAGTGGGCTTGGCCATCATCATTTTTTTCCAATAATTTCAACCCCTTTTTCAAAAATCCTCTTCCTACCCTAAAAGCTGCCACAACAATCCTGGGCGGCTTCAAAATGTCTCCAAGAAAATGAGTTTCAGCAGCATGTAGAGCCACTAAATTAGGCTCAGTCCTGGGAATGCCCCGTTTGACCACAATTTCCCCTAGCCAGGCCCCTGGCTACGGTTCCGTTGTGTCCTTACAGACGGACGAACTGGTTGTAAGTTCTCATGCTGGCCACACTCTGTGAGAACATTCTGCTCAGCGTATGTAGCTTAGGAAACCTTTCTCCAAGGAAAACCATACTCAAGAGCTCCACGAAAAACTACCAAGTCCTACTCTGAACAGCATGCATGTGTGTAGACTCCAAACCAACTATTTTAGGTTATGTACTGGTTTTACAGAACACAGCATAGAGGGCTAAACACATGGGACCTTGAATAAATTAGGTTCATAGTGCTAGGTGTTTGGTCTTATCAGTTAATGCAGAGTCTTAGGCCCTGCAAAACACCCCTTGCTGCCACCTCTCCCCTAATATGGTAGTACTTTGGTTGAGGCACTTAATTCTTTCCATGATTCTGGTAGAAGAATTCATTCCACAATTCTGGTTACAGCTGAATTGCACACAGAACTGAAAGGAATTGTGGAACAAATTCTATGACCAGAATCATGAAAAGAATTGATTTTGGAGACATAGGTACCACTGTATTGTTGGAAGGCTCTGGAGAGTTTCTGACCTATGGCGCTGAATGCGGTGGCACCTCTTACATTGCATCACTATGTTCTTTCCATTCTGTTTCCCATCCCCCACCTCGCTGTTCTCCCAACTCCATGCAGGGCACTCCTTAGTTTGGCAGGCACTGCCGCTGGCCACGTCTGCCACCACTCTCTGCAGGTGCTCAGCTTTGGTGAATTCCCCTGCTGGGATAGTGGAAGTGGGCAGACCATAAAGTGGACAAGGTACATTATATTCTGTTAAAAAGGTGTTAAAGAAAGAATCTTTCGTGAAAATAACCTTTTTGTATTTGGTCACTTGTCTCTTCTCCTTTCAGCTTTGTAATTGAGCCAGTTGAAGACTAGGATAAGAGCCGATTTGTTCACTGAGCACTAGGGCTTTGGTCCTGGCTCTGCTTGTGAGCCAGATTCTGCCTTCTAGAAGGAGTCCCATCTTCAGGCCCTTCTGTCTCAGGCAGTTCCTGCAGTTTACAAGGTGCATTGAATGGCAATAGTAGATAAGACTTAAGACTGGGGAAGGAGCCAAGAAATCTCTGGTCCTTGTTTAAGGACTCTTCTTTAGTCACCTCTAAGCTCAATAAAAAGTAGCAAAATAATTTTGTAAGAAATAATTTAAATATGACTGATTTTTACCAAAGTAAGAGACTGGGATATTTGTGAAAAGATAAGTTTGTAAAAGTAAAGTTAATTTGAAATTCTGATTAAGCAAACCAATCATATTGCATGATTGAGGGTGTAGCTAGACACAAGGAAATAAGGAAAATGTACACATACTTCCCTAAACTAGAGAGGAAAAAGAGAGACTTCTCCCAGCGTCATCTTCTCCCCTTGGGATTGGGTTTTGCTACTCAGAAGTGTAGTCCACAGACCAGCAACCTTGACATCACTAGGAGCTTGTTAGAAATGCAGAATCTCAATTTGCTCTGGAACCACTGGATCTGAATCTGAAGTTCCATGTTTGGTTGGGGTTTGGTAACTGACATGTGTCCCCCAAGGGTACCTGTGTTGGGAGCTTGATCCACAGTGTGGGGGTGTTGATAGATGGCAGAAGCTTTAAGAAGTGGGCCAGGTGATAACTAATTAGTTCATTGTTGTCTTCAGAAGGAACTGATGAAGTTCCCTAGGGACTCTAATGAGTGGTCACAATCCTCACAGTAGGGTTGTTCCAAAACAGCAATCCCAGCCTCACACTGCTGTCTGGCTTTCTGCCTTGTCATGTGCTCTCTCACCCTTACTGGTACTTTCCCCATGATGTCAGCCACCAGGAAGTGATACAGCTAAGGGACCCACACATGAATCACTGCCATGTGGTTTGAACTCTCAAACAATAAAACTTGTGAACTAAATAAATCTCTTATTTTTAAAAATTATTCAGCCTTAGGTATTTTGTTATGGAAACAGAAAACAGACCAATACAAATAGTGTAGGAGAGTCACATACATTTTATGGTTGTGAACAATTGCTCTATATTTTATTAAGCATTTAAAGATACACAAAACATGTTTTAGATACTTCCAAGTTCATAAGCAGATAAAGCAAAAGAAGAAAGAAGTCTTGGGGAACCTGGAGGGAGATCAAAAGAAAAATGATTAACAGTGATGCTGGGAATGTTAGAAGGGAGGGGGGAAAAAAGCTTCCTGCTTCTCAGTTTTGCCAGAAATTGGCTCTGGGCACCAGCCTTTATACTTGAAGCCAAGAGAAATATGATCTGACTATGTAATTTTGAAAAGGAATTATGGTGTTTTTTCTACCTGTGCTGGTAGGCTGAGATCAGGGGTTCTAGTCCAGCAGATCAAGACCATCACTTCCCTATTCTGGAGAGATCATAGTCTCACAAGTACCGTGTAAGAATTTAATAGCTTGCTTGGGGAAGATTAAGACATATTCACTGTTACTTCCCCTTAAATGGAACAAATGAATGTTCTGACAGCCATGTTCAAGATGTGAAGGTCATGGAAAAAAATCCAGACTTTAGTAGTCATAATGATACATCAGAGTTTCTTCCTGCCTAATCCTCCTTATGTTAAAGCATTTGGATATCTGTAAAATGGAAATTGCTTTAAAAAATAATGCCATTGAATTTGCAAAAGATGGGTGAAAGACAGCAATGACAATGTCTGAAAATGAGACACATCTCTTCTCTAAACTTGGCTCTTGCATTCCTGAGCATGATGTCCTGCCAATGAATTTCTTCCTGAGAGAGCAGCAGATGATGGCTTTGCGGGAATGGGGGCAAAACCTGCATGAGTTTGCCTGTGCTATGCTTTCTCTGGCTCGCCTTCTATCCAGTTTGAAGCCAGCCAAGGGGAGAAGGGCAGCTACACATGCACCTCGCATCCACACCCTGCTCTGGGTAAATACCACTGCTCTGGCTCATTTTCTTTCCCACTCAGAGATTCTGTCTTGGTGACCCAGGAAATCCAGGGCTTGCAAGCAGACACTGTGCTATGGTTGTGTGGCTTCCGCTTGGCCAAACATCCATGTATGACAATACAGAATTAGAAGTACCGTCAGGGCAGTGCGTCTCACTTGCCACTCTCGGAGCTCTGGAGACAGGCTGCTATTAATCACTCTGACTGCATCTCTCAGGCTTCTCTCATTTGGCCACGGCTCATAGTCACAGAGGTATAGCCAGGGTCTCCTGATAAATCAAATCCAACAGTTCTATGATGAGGATGACACAGGTGATTGGGGGATGAACGTGTACAATCTTAGCCACCATTCCATGTTGCTCCAAAAGTGTAGCAAAGAAATATCTGCTGATTGCCAGCCGTGTGCCAGGGACTGTTAATTACATCCCCACAGTCTCTCACCTAAGCATCTCTGCCTGTATTGTCATCTATGTATTGTCACTAAATCTCCACTATAACCCTAGGAGTTCATATTATACATATTTTCAGACAAGGAAATGAAAGCTCAGAGAGGTTAAGAAATGTGCCTCAGATCATATGATTAAGTAATGATGCTATATAGGATTTCAAGTCTAGGATAATAGCAGAAAGAATTAGAATACAGAAGAAGATACATAGCAGGGAATTGGGTCTGGGTAAGAGTCAAAAGACAGACAGACAGACAGACAGACAGACAGAAAGAGAGAGAGAAAGAAAGAAAGAAAGAAAGAAAGAAAGAAAGAAAGAAAGAAAAGAGGGAGGAAGAAAGGTAGGAAGGAAGGAGAGAGGGATGAGAAGGAGGGAGGGAAGGAAAAGCCATAATAAGAGAAGTCCAGGAGCAGAACATAAACTGCCTTCACTGCCAGGAGGAACACTGTGTAAACATACACCTTTTTAGTGTGTGCCCTAGGTTTTCTTTTTCTTTCTATCTTTCTTTCCTTCTCTTTTCTTTTGTTTTCTTTTCTTTTCTTTTCTTCTTAGTGTTACTGCCTAGTAGTTGGAGTAAACAGGAGGAAAGATGCTACAGCAGCATAAAATAGAAAGGCACAGATCCAAAGATGTGCTTGTGGGTGCAGAAAAGAGAAAGCCTTCTTTCCTTCCAATTCTCAAGGATGATGTAATGGGTCCATAGTTCTCCCCAAAGATATGAGTACAGCCAAGTCCTTGGGACCTGTGGGTGCTACTTTATTTAGCAAAAATGTTAAGGATCGTCAGAAGAAGAGATCGTCTTGGATTATCTAGGTGAGTCCAAAATACCATCCCAAAGAGTGATGTAAGGAAGATTAGGCAGACACACAGTAAAGGAGAAGGTGATGTGGCAGTGAGGGCAGAGCTTCCAAGGAACACCTGGAGCCACCAGAAGCTTGAAGAGACAAGAAAAAACTCAGGAAGCAGTATGGCCCTGCTGACTCCTAGATTTTAGACTCCTAAAAATGCAAACAATGAGTGTCTATTGTTTTAAGCCACCAAAATTATGGTAGTTTGTTATATTAGCCATTGGAAACTTATACAGGTGGTGAGGGAAGAAGCTGCCCAGTGGCAAAAACGATTCAAATTTTCTGACTTTTCTCTTGGGTCTAGGAACACATGCATTTAGCATTACCAGGCAGACAGTGGCATGGATTATCACCCTGTCAGCAGAGGACAGTGCCAAGTTTCAGAGAAGAGACAGGCCATGCAATATTTGCTCTATTATTTTCAGGGGAAAGAGGAGATGAGGAATAGAAACATAAATCTGTAGGCATATACCTAGAATATCACTGAATCCCCAACAACCCTATGAGTTGGAAGCTTGGATGAGTCAAACATGACAAGAGTAAGTCGAATTTGAGTTTCAATCCCAGGCTTATGGTTCAGTGGCTATGTGACCTTTCCTCCCTTATCTGGAAAATAGAGATTACAGAATCTCTGTCCTAGGCTTGTTGGTATCAGGTTCAAAGCACTTCACAGAGCACATGGGCCTTGAAAAGACTGGTAAAGGGCTACCAGTATTGCCCAAGATTGCAAGGATGGCAAGACACAGCTATCTGATGTGAGAGCCACGATCCGTTCAGAGCCTGAGATTGTCTCATCACGCAGGGCTCAGAGTGGCTACATGTGAGGCTCATTTCAGCTGCTACACAGCATGGGTTCCAGTGAGGAATTACTGCTATATGCAGCAACTGTCTTCCTATACTGTTCCTAAATCGTAAGAGATAGAAACTTGTGAAATGCATTTCTGAGACTCCACAGCCAGAAAGCTCCAGTTTTGATTTCGTGCATGGGACATCACTGTGTAAAAAGTGGGTGAGGGATTCCTCTGTCTCCAGCCTGGGCAGCAACAGTCTCATGTTGAATCTGGGAGAGGTGGCAATGGCAATAGCTGATCCCTGCTAGCTTCTAAAGTCAATGAGGACGCACAGGCATCTGTGGGCTCAGGACAAGTGGATTCCAGGAAGGGCTGGAGGAATAGACCATCGCACCTTATCTCTGGGTAGCAAAACTCTCTCTGACTTCATTTTTGTTTCTCTTCCTCTAACAACAGCTTGGAAATTCTCCTGTATTAATCCTTCTTTGCTTGAAACAGCTATAGTGACTTTTGTTTTCCAATAATGCCTTTCTAATGAATGCATCAGTCCTCTGTAGAGATGCAGGAATTTTAGGATGCTGGAGCATTTAGGAAGCCAGAAGATAATCTTCACCAAGAAATGCAGCCTTACATTTTCAAATTAGACATAAGTCTTAACATGACAATATAATAAGCAAAGCTATCATACTGGTTCAAATATCTGCAGAAGATCAATGATTCCATCAGACCCCATCCTTAGAGAAAGGTTAACAAATAGGAAAGGGGGAAAATAGTACAAAAAGCATTAGAGTAAGGAAACAAAGCTGGGATGAGAGACAGGGAAAAAAGAGAGAGAAAAAACATCCCTTGAAGTTGGGGGAAAGAGTCAGTGGGGGAAAGACAGCCTTGACTGTTACTTGGGGGGTTTTTTTAGCCATTTTAACTGTATAGTTCACTGGAATTTTGTATGTACAAATTGTCCTACAACTATCACCATCATCTATTTTTAAAACTTGCATATCTTACCAAACTGAAATTCTTTTCCAATTGTGAAATTATCACGCATTTCTCCCTACTCCTACCCCCTGATAACCACCATTCTACTTTTTGTCTCTATGAATTTTCATAGTCTAGTAACTTCACATACATAAAGCCATACAATATTTGTGCTGGGGGGGACTTATATCACTTACATAATGTTCATGTTATAACATCTATCAAAATTTCATTCCTTTTTGAGACTGAATAATATTCCTTTGACAGAAACACTGCACTTTATTTACCCATTTGTTAATAGTCCTTTGGATTGCTTGCCACCATTTGGATAGTATGATCCATGCTGCTAAGAGCATTGATGTGCAACTGTCTGCTCAAGTCGCTACTTTGAATTCTTTTGGATAGAAAATACCTACACAGAAGTAGAATTACCGAGTCGCGTGGTAATTCTAGGTTTAATTTCTGGGAAACTGCCTTACTGTTTTCCACAGCAACAGCACTGTTTCCCATTCCCCCTGCCATGTGCAAAACTTCCAAATCTCCACATCCTCATCAATACTTATTATTTTCTGCTTTTAAAAATCAAAACCATTCTAATGATATCTCGTTATGGGTTTGATTGGTATTGTCCTGATGACTAGTGATGCCAAGTATCCTCTCCTGTGTTTTTTGGTTTGTTTGTTTGCTTGTTTGCCATTTAAGTATCTTCTTTGGAGAAATGTAACTTGACCTTTTACATGAATTTAAAGAAGAGGAAAGAGACATGTCAGTAGGAAAAAAAATATGACCTCCTCATCTAGGCTTCAGAAACCATGAAAAGGAATTTCATAAAGAATGTGTGAGATCACACTCCATATATACACTGGGTGTAAATGAATGCAGAATGGGAGTTCTCTGCATAGTCAACTAAACTTAATCAGGAAGCAGATTCCAATATAAATTCAAGCAAGTTGTGAGATAAAATGCATAAAAGCACTTCAATTTTTATTGAAGGATGCATAAAACCCTATAAAATAAACCCTTATCATTCAAATTGCAATTTATATGTGTCTGGGCTTCAGATGATGGGAAGCTGCGTTTCAGGCTCATGGGGTAGGGAGGAGCGGCAAACGGGAAAGGGTAGCAAATCCGTGAAAAGAATAGAGAGCTGCTTGCTGGCTTCTCTCTTACCACACTTAATGCCCACACAAGTGGTACTTGGAACTGCCAGAGAGAAGGCTGGCGAGGGGGGCCAGGAAGGAGGGAGGTCTGCCCACGTTTGTTAAGGCCATTCTCTGAAATGGAAGCGTGAGAACGAGTCTGTCTTCAAATCCAGACACAAGAGAAATCTTTGCTTTCATAATTCCTTCCTTCCTCCCTGCTCATATTTTTACTCTAAAGTGTGTGCCAATTATTCATGCATCTGGGACCAGAGTCGCCATGACTCTCCGCAGCTTTTTTAAGGCTTTGTGCCATTCACAGAAGAAGAGCAGTGAAGTTAATTAATGGCCAAGTTACTTGGAATCTATATTGCACAAATTGTTATCTTGATGCTTTTTGCCAAATAAAAAGAGAAGAGACAAAGTTTGCACCAATGCTAACTGCTAACTGACACAGGACAGATCCTCAACAAGAATGAATGAATGAACAGCTGACAATTTCAGCATCCCCCATTTCTTCCCTGCATTACTACAAGCACTTCAATTGCTTGCTCCTATTGAGTTCCACCACATTGCTGTCCCCCAGACCATACAAGTGGTAGTCACCTGTAACCCCTCCTTTCTCACTCCATTTCTCAGCTGTCACCAGCTACTCCCAGCTACTAAGTCTACCCCACTTCTCTGCTTGCCATGTTCCTTGCCACAGCTTAGTCCAGGCCCTGATCAACTACCAGCTGTATTACTTTAATAACCTCTTAGCTGTCTTCTTTTCTGACAACCTTTCCATACTCTAATACAGCCACCAAAACTTCAGTATGTAACCCATACACTAGAATATCACTAAGATTCTTCGCCAAATCAAGTGACACTAGGCATATTGTTCTAGAATGCCATTTAACAGAAACAGTGGGCAGAAACAGTGGACATTTGAATATATGTAGAATGATGCTTATTTAATCATAAATTATAGTTCAAGCATTGGAAACAAACTAAACACCCATTCAAGAATAATTAAGTCCATTGCTTGTCCTTACAATGGAATATTATATAACTACAACAGAGAATTAGGTAAACTTACATGAAGTGAAAATTTGCAGACTGTCTAGAGCATAAAAAATTTGTTCTCTGTCTACAGAATAGTAGCATTTTGGATAAAATGTCTGCATGAGTTGTGCAGAGAAAGGTTTGTGCAGTTTCAAAACACAAGAGCTGCCTTACTCCCGCCTTTGAGAGTCCTGTTCAAAGGTTCACAAATGACTGACATCAGGGATCTTGGAGTTTGGGAAAGCTCGCCTCATTCTGTGCTGCTAAGAATAGTGCACTCTGCTTAATTTTTTATTTGTATGAATAATACGGTTTGTGCTGCACATCAGGTTTCCTGTGGGGTGCGTGAAATTTTGGTATGTACAAAGGCTGCCACATGCCAGCCCCCAGTACAAATGCTGAACTCTGAGTCCCTAAAGAATTTTCCTCTCAGACAACAGTTTACCTGATCCACAATTATGCTTGGGGAATCAGGCCTCTCCTCTGTGACTCCACTAGGGGAGAACCCTCAGAGGCTGGCTTTTCTCAGACTACATCATGCTCCATTTACCCTTGTTTATCATGTTCTTTATCTTTTCACTATAATAAATCTTAGCCATTCATATAACTCTATGCCGAGCCACCGAGTCTTTCTAGCAAATCATGGAGCCCGACAGTGGTCTTGGGGATGCCAAATATATGAATATATAGCTATAGTTTTATAAGCATCAGAAAAGGTCTGGAACCATTGAAGATTTTTAGATTTTAGTAGTGGGTTAAAACTGTCACTTCTAGAACAAGGCCACACCAGGAAGCAAGCCCCATCTGGGAACCAGCACCATGGGCAGGCTGCCACTGGACTGGGGACAGCCAGCCCTAAGCTCCTTCCGGTGTGCCGGCTGGCAAGCAAAAAGTACCCACCTTCCCAAGTGACCAGCCGATCTGAAGAAACACAGCTATAGAGGTGAAATGCAAATGGATGCCTGGGGTACTTTGGCGTTCCACTGACCTTGCAGGTCTAGGGCCAGTCAGGGTCTGATCATCTGTTCCGAGGATAGTGGTACACAGTGTGCCATCTAGGGGGGATATTCTTCTGAGGGTTGTAGCCATTGTTGATTCCCTATTGTCTTTTTATGAGTTCCTATATCATTTTCATTGTTTTGTTGGGTTGGGTTTTATTCTCTTTTGTTTGTTTGATTATGTTAAATCCAATGGCATGAACAGCTATTTCAAAGACAGCAAGATATATTATGGTAGCAGTTTTGGATTTCCAGTCTACTTGTTTTGAAGTCCCTTATTGCATTCATTGTTTTGTTTGTATTGTTTCTATTCTATTATGTTCTGTTTGATTTTTACTATGTCCAAAGGTATCTGTAGCTATTTTGAAGACAATAAAAGGCATTGTGGTAACTATTGTTGATTTTGTAATGTTTTGAAGTCCTGTGTCACTTTTACTGGTTTGTTTTGATTGGTTTAATTCTATTTTATTGTCCTTGGTTTTATCTTCTTTAAAATAAAAGTTTAAAAATTTTTTAAATTAAAAAAAATCCTGTCACTTCACCTCTTCCTATGTAATACTTTGAAAGCTATGGGAATATGATTGATTTGAGTTGTATATATGTTCCATGTAATAGAATTGTTTACCTATACAGTCCCACATCATAATAAATCCCTTGGAAGATGAATTCTGCCTTATTTTCTGGAGCATCTCAGTGACTGTCATTGGGCCTCAGACATGGTAAGTGACAAAAATATTGATGTTAATCAGTTTTGAAAGTGATCAGGCACTTGTATGTAGCAATGATTTGAAAATAACACAAAAGGTAGTATTTACACGCCAACTTTCCTTTCTTTTCAAGTCTAAAATTTTTAGCACCTTTCACTTCTCACTTTACATCAAGCCTTCTCAAATTTACCACCATTTGGAAGAGAGAAAAGGCCAAAATAAAGAACAAAAAGAGGAGATGAGAGATAAATAATGATTAAAAAATAATAACTACAATTGAAATTTTCTCTCTCTTCAGCTCAGTTTTCATTTCATACTGTTTTTCCTAAGGAGGACAGTATGTCTTCCTTCTCAAAGAAATCTCTGTCACAACAAGACCGCTAGTTCAAAGAAGGACATCCCATATGCCATATGTGGCAGGTAGAGTATGAGACAAATGTGGAAATCTTTTAAACATTCTTCCTTTTGAATATCAGCTTAATAAGACATTAAATACAGGGTGAGTCGTAGGGTACTCTTAAGTGGAGATAAACTAAGACCAGGGTTTATTTATCACCTCAGGCTATAGTAGCATTAGAATGTTGTGTTGTATTAATTTTAGTTGGTATATAAAAGTAAACTATGAAAGACTTAAATTCTAGCACCAAATTCTGAAGGCTTATCAGAGTACAGACACTAAGGGATATAAGTATGCAAGTATGCAGGAGCATTCAACTAAGGAGTCAAAGGTAGAATGAGTCTGAAATATACTTCAAATTTTAAACTGTCTTAACTTGAAGACCATAATTTAGGCTAGCACTAAGACAGCATTTTCTAAATTTCTTCTTGCTTAATCATGGATAAGCCATATATTATATAGACCGATATGAATTGAGATGGCACAGGGATGCATTCTTCACATATGTGAATGAATTTTGTATTTTCATGTTGCAGCCAATCTATGAAATGTTCCCACTTGAAAATGAATATATATAAACGGTCAGGTTGGCCATACCCAGGTTGTCAGAATAATTTACATACATCCTAAACCAGAATTTGAAAAACCACTTAAATTCTTTCCTGGTGTGTTGCTACCATGGGCTTCCAGTCATAGCCTTGAGTAAGTTTGAATCCTGGGAAAGATTAGAACCTGTTTTACATGCTGAGGCTCTGTAAAAAGGGGAAACCATCTACTCTGGTTACGGAAACTCAGAGTTCACTTGACATTTTCATTACTAGTGGCTATTTTTCAAAGTAAATTCACACTTCAGTTAATTCCTAGTGATCATGAATAGTTGTCAGACCTTACCCAGAGTTCATCTGGATATTCCTTTGAGATATTCTTATTAGAGAGTAGACAGACTTCTTCTGTGTGCCATAATATATAACCCACATATTGTCAAGACCTACGTTAGAAAGGGAAGAGAGGAGAAGAGAGCTGCCTAGGCATAGTTTGGCCTGTTTTTCCCTATCCATCTTTTATACAGGCTTAACTGATTAATGAGAAAAAACGCTTAAAGTCAAATATCTGGATTGAAAATTCAATGCAAAGCAATTGAGCAATCATTTGAATAAGCCCAGTGAGTCATGCATGTACTTTAGGGACGAACATTGCTGGCAGATGTATTAAGTGCATCTGTGGCTAAAGTAGAATGGCAGAAGTGGAGTACAGAGAGCCCAGAGACGGCTAGCTCTTGGAGGGCCTTGTACCATCATGAAGACTTTGACTTCTCTCCACAGGAGTTGGAAACCCATTGTGGAAAATTGAGAAGCATAGGTGTGACAGGACCTAGGTTTAGCAGCATCTTTTGGTTATATTGATTAGACCCCAAGACAACAAAAATTAGAGCGAGAAGACTGTAGGAGCTGAAGATACTAGAAGTTGGAAGAGAGGATGGCATTTTGGACCAGTGTGAAAGGAATGGCAAAGGTGAGAAATGGTCAGACTCTAATTGTGGTTTGAAAGTTAATCCCTCAGGACTTGAGAGCTGGTAGAATGAATGTGAGGTGAGAGAGGAGAGAAGACAAGGCCAAAGCCAAGGTTCTGACCAGGAGCCACTGTGAGAAAACATGCTGATTCTTCTCCCAGGATACCTTTCAGCATCGGTTTCTCTGAAGTTACAAAAAATACAGCCTCAGAGAACCAAAGGGCTGGCAGAGCCTTTTTCGGCCACAAGGCAATTCCAAGGGTGGTCTGAGGTTTGGCATCAGGCTGACCCTACAATCAACAGAGTCAGCAAGGGAGAGGCATCTTACTCATTTGAGAAATTGAGTCATTTCCTAGAAGTCTCCACAGGGAAAAAAGGAGTTACCAGATGGGTTACGTTAGTCACTATTGAGGGCTGGGGAACTTCCAGAATCAGCTGAGGCGGTGCCTGACCTGTGCCCAGCTCAGCTCTCTGCTGACATCTTCGTGGGGCCAGAGACAAGGATGTGGAAAACACCTGAAAGAGAGTGGCTTCCATTAAAACTTCTGCAGGGCCCCGGCTCTGAGCAATACCCAGCTGTGACACAAGTGAGGATACTCAGTCCCTGTGCCACCTCCTCCTTTGACCACTGCAGGGCGGCTGCCTGCACACACAGAGGAGGATGGACTCAGGAAGATTAAAAGCACTTTGGTGTGGACTCTTTCCAGAGTGAGTGCAGGGCACCCCCTGGAAACCCCCATATTAGGAACCACACACTTGCATTCTGGGCTGGAAATGACAACTGCACAACAGGCACTCCGTGAGTCTTCCCCTGAGCACTGAGTTCTCAGGCAGAGAAAGGCCTGTGTGTCCCACCTGCCCCTTCAAGCCTGCTGAGATCCTGTTGTGCCTTGACCTGGAACCTGGGAGTAGGATCAGTAGTCTCTGCCCAACTGGGGTACCCCCCAGCTATGGCAGGGATGACTAATGCTGGGGCTAAAATTTAGAACAAGAAGAATAGTGGAGACTCATGCTGAGAAAGCAGACTTTAAAAGGTTAAAACACTGAGATGAAGGGAATTTAACAAACAACTCAACTCTATCAAAATCAAATTTTTACTCTCGTAATTTGAGTGAGGATTAAGTTGCTAAGTGAGAGTAACTAGGCTGTCAGGAGGGGATGAGCAGGAGACAAGGTGCTCAGGAGGTGTTCAGGAGAGCGTTTTTTCATCCGGTGGGGCACATGCAGTCTTACTGGAGTCCTAGCAACCCTAGGGCACCCATAGGGCTCAGGATCTTGCTATTATGTGTCTAAAGCAGGCATGGAGACTTAGCTGCAGGGCTCCCATACCCTCTAAACTACAGAATACCTCCAGGGTCCTAAAATGCTTCTATAAAGGTTTTCCTCCTACAAATAGGAAGAGGTGATATAAAATGCATTCATGTGGAGGTATAAATAATGGCAGGCTTCCTGCTCATGTTGGAGGATAGTCAGACAGATAGGAATAACAGTCGGGAGCTCAGCAGGGTCAGCCAGTTTAAATTCCAGCGTCACTCCCCAACTTTTGTAGGTCTCTGGCAAATGATTCAAACCAATGTCATGGAGTGGCTTGAATTTGACTGTTCATGTAACTCACCTGAAGACATTTTAAAAGTTTCCGATGCCTTGGACTCACCCCAGACCAAATCAAACTCTGGGAGTGGGATCAATACATTTTCCTCATGTGCAGCCTCTATTAGGAGCCACTAGTTCTCTGGCTCTGCCTCAGGCAACTAAAACAGTTTCTACATTTGCAAAAACTCCTTGGGTAATTGCAATGTGAAGCAATGGCTGACAACCACAGACTTTCATTAATAATGCAATGACCATGCCTGATCAGGCTGTCAGAATGAATGAAATAATCTATGCAACATGTTAGGCTGAGGGCTTGGGTTTTTGTTTGCTTGCTTTTGTTTTCTGCGATAGTGAGCTTGAGTTCAAGAAGTACTGAGCCACATCCCCAGTCCTTTTTACTCGTTTTATATTGAAACAGAGTCTTGCTAAATTGCCCACACCTGTCTCGAACTTGTAATCCTTCTGCTTCAGGTTCCAGAGGAGCTAAGATTACCGGCCAGAGCCACCACACCCAGCCAGTGCCTGATTCAAGACCAATTCATAAATGGTAGATACTATTTAAATTATTGTCATTGTTGCTATAATTTTAAGATATCACGGGGAGAAAAAAGATGCAAGGAAAAAGACCACAGATCATAAATACAAACAGTTGCATTAATTACAAGGTGACTAAGTCTGACTCTGCCAACTTTTCCATTCAGCTAAGTATGGCCCTCATATGACCACGGAATCCTGACTGAGCAGCTCGCCTGAAAACATCTCAGTCTCCAGGGTCAACACTCAACCTGTGGGTGCAGTTCCCCTTCTCCATCCCACCGCTCCTGGGGCCTGCTCAGAAAAGAAGTGGCCAGCCTGAGTGTGGTCCAGAAAAGGGAAAGGGAAGTCTGAAGAGAAACAGCCCACCAGAATATTCATTATTCAGCTTTACAAATATATAGTTACACTAGCCGCTGGGCACTGCAGTGGAACTGAATTAGAGGAGACAGTTCATTTGTAAAAGGCTGAGATGCTTGCGATGAGTAGGCTCCACAGAATGTTATAAAGTGACTCCTGAGTGGGATTTATAAAAGCACAAGAGAAGGGAGGTCACTGCAGAGACGTTGAGACCTCTGTCCTCCACCAAGGAAAGTCACAGCTGTGGACTTCACCTTCCTATTGCTCTGTTACTGTCCTGTGTTTCTAACTCTGTCTCCTCCTTGAAATCAGACAGAACTACCACCTGCCAGCTATTATTTGCTTGGACAACAACATATGTCACCTCTCTGAACCTCAGGAAGCTCATTCAAAAACTAGACTAATAATGTGTACTTTGAAATCTACTCGAAAGAGAAACTCATTCAGTGATTGGAGTAAAGTTCCTGAAATGAGGCCACGAGTGTCATGTAACACCCATCTCAAGGTGGAACCTCAAAAAACACCAGTCTCCCGCTGGAACTGGGCTTCTTTCAATAGGCCAGGCTCTTCTTTCATTGTCAGAGGGGCCTTTGTATAGTTGGCATGGAACTGACTTGTTCTGCTCTGAGTGCTGGCCTTCTATAAATATTGATAGTCTTTCTGCAGTAAAGACAGCATGGTGATCTGGAGACCTTAGTTCATTGAGCACAGGGCTCAAGCACAGGCTGCTGATATCAGAAAGGCCCGTCAGATCCTTGCAGTACCACCCTGTCTGCACAGCAGAGCTTCCTTCAATGACTGCTCACTAGGTGATTACTAGGAATTAATTCAGTAGAAAAGATAATCAATAGATGGCCCACTGAGAGCGGTCCATTAAAGCAGAGCTGCTCTTCTCTTCAGGTGTGATAAATAGTGTATTTAAAGTATTCAATAGTATAATAAAGGTTGTAATTAAGTGAGGCAACTTGGCATCTTAATAACTGCATGCTTGAAAAGATTTAAACTTCAGACTGAGACACAGAATAACATTCATAATCCCTCCAAAGAGTTTCCTTTCTAGAAGAGAGAAAATAATGTTGGAGACTTCTCCTGAGAAGCTGACAGGGCATATCTGTCCCCAGATCTGTACGGAGCTAAAAGTTAGGGGTGACTTTGAGAGGCTGCCACTGCATCTTTTGTTCTCCATGTTTCCTGCTAGTTTAATTATTACTATATTCCTGGTGGGAAGAAGGCAGAGCAGGAGCAAGAAGAGAGGGCTGTGGGAATACAGGCAGGGACTGGCAACTCCAGCAGTATGCAAATCACTTAGCAATATACAAAAATCCTGGAGGAAGTACAGTTAGGCTTCCCAGACCAAATCATCTCTATTTCTGTTTCTCATTGTTAAAACTGGACTGTTTCTGCCATGACTTGTCCTTCCTTCCCCCATCCTTTACAACTCTGTACACACACACACACATGCACACACACACACATGCACACACACACACACACGTGCACACACGTGCACACACACACACACACAGTTTTCCACTTCCTATAGATTTTAAGTAATATTTTTAAAGTGACCTTCAGATATTTGTTGTAAGTCTTCTATTCAACAGTTTGCAAAGAAAATGCATTTTATTTTCATTGCATGCAGATAACATATGTTAATTGCCAGCCATTTGAAAACGGATGCTGATATGGTCAAGTATCCCCCATGACTTAATATTTTGAGTCTAAGAAAAGACTCAGCAGAACTCACTCAACCTCACACGTTTCTGTTTGTGTGTACACTGCCTTTGATCACAGTGTTTCCAGGAATATAATAAATGGTTTAATCCTGGGAAACATTTAAATCCATAGACAAAATGTGAGCCTGCTAAAGTACAGCTGGACTCTCTCTGCCACTCTACCCTACTGGTTCACATAGCTAGTGTGATCTCCAACTGTTATTCCAAATGCTGTATAGTGTACTCAGAGATCTCTGGTGGAGATCGCAGATTTCATGAGTTAAACAAAGCACTGTGGAGACCATGGGGCATTTTTAAGTTTAAGGCTGTGGTTGAAGCTTAAAAATGACATGAATTGAAAATATCTTGGTTCACACGCTGGCGAGAGGATGGCTGTCCTTGCCCCTGTCAGGCACATGACGCTGCCTCAAGTGCAGAGGGAAGTTATTTTGGTTGGGTTCTAAAATGTCCTTCCAAGTCTCATGTGTTCAGAGGTGGATTTTTTAGAAGGTGATTGGGTCAGGAAGAAGAGGAAAGGAAGAGGAACGAGTAGAAAAAGGAAGAAAAGGAGAGAGGAGTAAAAAGCCAGCCCGAAACTGCTCCTGACAGGCTGTCTCTATGCAAACTATTATAAGTGACTCCTGTAGGTCATGGCTTGGTCTAATCACACCCTTCAGTGTTTTCCTTTCCTCCTGCTGGGCAAAACTCCACAGCAGGCTGAGCTCCATGATAATGAGGAGAATCTGGCAGGGTTCCAGGCCTCCTGTTTCCCCTCAACCGGGTGTCACTGCGTGACTTGGACTGGCTAAACTACATCACAATGGGCAGAGAGTATCCATAGCTGAGGTAATGAGCATGGAGCACTGCACATGAATCCGTGCTAATCTGCAGGTCCTGGCCCGGGTGTACCGCTGACAGCCAGCATCTAAACCATGCACAGACCTCCTCAAAGCATGTCTACTCCTGGGCCCATCCCAAATTCCTGCCAGTAGAGTCCAGTCAAGTGTAGATTACATAGGTGATATATCAGCTGTGTTTGTCTTAGAATGGGAAATCAGGGCTAGGAAAATTTTAATGATTGAGTATTATAGGTCCTGCAGCCTCTCGGTTGTCAAAAAAGACCCTAGTGATCAAGGTCTAAAGAGTTCTGCTGCTTTTGAGGTCACAGCAGTGCAAGGAAACTCATCTCCTCCCACTCCACCGACTTCCTCACTGCCATTGTTGAGCAGATGAGAACTCAAATCCCTGGTGACTTCATTCATTTGTTCAGCGTTTTTTTTTAACTGATTCCTCTTACCTATCAAGCACTATATTAGTGCTGGGGAGATGGTGCTGATTGAGAAAGACACCAGCCTTGTCTTCATGTCTAATGTTTAGCAAGAGAGGTAGGCCTTAAAGAGTGATATAAATAATGTTTCATCTTATTTTATTTTTTATTATTTATTTATGTACTTATTTTGTCTTTTTGAGATGGGGTCTTGCTATGTAATTCAGGCTGGCCTTGAGCTCACTTTGTAGGCCAGGCTGGTCTCGAACTCATAACAATCCTCTTGCCTCAGCCTCCCGAGTGATGAGATTACAGGCGTGTGCCACCACACCTGGCAGTGTTTCATTTTAATTGAATAACTGGGCTAAGTAAAGTGGTACCTCCGATCATGAATGTTTGTTTGCAAACAATTTGGTTCACAAACAGAAGTGTCTGGCAAAATTTTGTTTTTGTTTGGAAACTATGTATTGGCTGAGAAACACAACCTTGGTCATCTTTCCCACACAAACACAAATATGCCCATCTTTTCCAAAATCATAGAATAAATTAAGTTTCTGAACTGAGGTACTGCTACACAATACTATCATCTTCCAAGACTTTGACTAGGTACAAGGATCTTCACAACTTTTTTAAAGGAACTCAAATTAGAGATTAGAGCACGTGTAGAGTTAGAGGAAATCAAAGAACCACTTGGTCTCCCTTATCACAGCTCACAGATAAATGCACTGACACATGAAACTTTGGGGCAACTTGCCCATGGCCACTTGACTTACTGGTCACAAATAGACTTGAGAATATATACCAAACCACACACTAGATGCAAATGTGTATCATAGCACATTCTAATTATATAATGTGCATAATTATATTCGTGGACAGCAGGAAGTAGAGGGGTGGAAAGTCCCAAATCATAGTGGCTGTATTTGTGACGTTGGAAAGCATTTCTGTATCACAAGTGAACCTGAGCAGTCCTGGGAATTCCCTCCAAAGAAAATGATGAAATGGCACAATAATGACCTGACTCACGAGCTGCTGGGAAGCTGTCCAATATTTACATGTTGGCCCTTGCTCAACTCTTCTGTGAAGCCAGTGTCTTCCTGGGAAAGTAGATTTCTAGGTCTCAGAATGATAGAAGACCTTTTCTTTGCCTCAGCACTTTCTCAGAGACACAGAACTATTGTTCAGTCAAAATAGAAAGTTGTGGGTGTTTTATTTCTATGATCTTAGAATCCAAATGATTTTGAGGAAACTATTACTAGTGAGTAACCAGACTATGACCAAAATAAATACCTAACATACCTTCTGAGGACTGTGGTGCCTGTCCAAGAAGTCTGATGTTCCCTGGGCAGTCTGGGAACACCCCTGAGGGTTGGTTTGCTGCTTCTG
>PVJX010001348.1:93641-167549 GCA_004027295.1 Dolichotis patagonum
CATGGGGCTCACTGAACACGCAGGAACAGAGAGCCCCGAGCTAAGCATGGGCAGGGTTTTTAAGCTATTGAACAAAGGGAGGAGGAGACCTTGCAAGCGCGGGTACAGAAGCAAATGGCATTGGTTGGTTTGAATGGCAATCCTGTATTCATTGGGGAGAGTATCCATAGGGTGAGGGTCTGAGACCGGGGTAGTGGACACTACCTAATAAGGGCAGTAGATGCTCTGGAAAGGCTCAAGTTGTAAATTCTTTAGTCAAGGGAGGGGGCAGTTTTCATCTCGTGACCCAGTTTTCCCCACCCAGTTACCCAGTTCTATCCTTTGGCAACTTTAGATTTCAACAGGCTGTGTACAAACAGTTCAAATAGTACAAATCATACATTACTAACAGGAAATATTTCCTTTACACTGACAGGAAATACTTCCACTTGACGGTCACCAAGTGTTTCTCTAAACACACTGACTTCAAGAGATGATTTAAACTGAGCACTAGCAGTTTATTTGAAGATTCTTTAAACACAATATTTAAAATTGGATAATGAGACAATCCCAGCGATGGTGACATTGGTAGGAACAATTTCAATACTATTTCAATCATCTAGGTTGAAAACATTGTGTATAACACCTGTAAATTTGGTGAACTTCCCCTTTAGTCACCCCCAGCTTGCTCTAGGTGGGCTACTGACCTCAGCTTCACTCCACAGGGGAAAATTCCAACCTTAATGAGAAGGAAACTGTTAGAACAAGAGGATCCAAAGGGGTTAGTTTCAGGTTTCGGTTTCCTGTGTTATCTGGAATGCAGTGACTGCTCAGATTCTTTGCTGCCACTAATTGATTTTCCCCAGGAAGCCAACTTCCTCCTCTTTCCTCTCCCCAGTCTCCCATGTGAGAGCTGCTGATCTAGAGGGTGTGGCAAAAAATTTTTTGCATAGTGGCAGTGTCCCCACTAGGTACTGTTTACTTCCTTTTAGGAACCAGCATTACTTTGTGGCTACTTAGTTGTTAGAAAAGGACCCTGCAGTGAGGGCTGGGCACACAAACTACAATTAGAAATGTGACTGATTTTTAAATGGGTAAAATGTATCACTGGATGTGCTTTCTAGAGGTTACCTCCATCTTTAATTGTCTTTGAGTTATTTTACAACTCTAAGTTGTAGAAAACTAATAATAATGCAAAGTTTTCCTATTCATAGAGAGGATAGCAAATTGTATCTACTGGAATGCAGTTGAATACTGCCCTGTGGCTATTCACCAGCTTTTCATCTGTTCATTTCAGCTTTCCCAATTGCTTATGTATATGTCTGCTCTGGATTCTCATCTGAACCTGTTATAACATTTTGCTGGCTTTCTCACTAATTAATGAGTTGAATAAAAAATTCTGACATTTGTTATTTGATATTTGTCTGAGTGTCATGATTTAAACTATCTAAAAATATTAGCCTTTAAAAGAAATGTAAGTCTTGTCTCACACAATACAGCTGTGGAAATAATGTGGAATGTGATGACTATAAAGTAGGACATTGTAACAAGTTGACTTCTATAAACTGTTTAAATTGATGATGGGGAAGCACATTAGTTAAAATAACTCAGATCCTTACTAAAAATTATCAAGTCTCAGATTCCAACATACAGAACAAGCAAGTGAAGTAATCATGGCTGGGATCAAGAGGTTGGGTCTCCCACCCTGAGTACAGTTTCTGCTTGTCATTTTCCATGTCTGGACCATGCACTTTACAAGTCAGAGCAAGGCACCTCAACATGAGACCCCTTGGGGCTGATTTCCCACATCAGAATGATGTGTGACAATTCACTGTTGCCTGCCCAAGAGCCAAAAGCTAACAGAGCCCTGACCTTGTTACCCCGAAGAGGCACCTTCTTCGATTAAAAAGAGAAAAGCCAAGCCCCAACATAAAGGAAAGGAACACAATGACCCACCCACCCTTGGTTCCATTTCTCTGTCATTTCATCTTTACTTACATTCATCAATGTGATAAAAATGAGGAAAAGAAGTGCAAAAGGCACATAACTCAGAGAATCTATAAGCTACTGCATTTATTTTTGGTTTGTTCTCACCTAACTTTCAGAAAAATCTGTTCACTCTGGAGAAAATTTTTAAATTCTTACTTTGCATATCTATGTTTAAATCCAAGGCATTTATATATAAAAGAAAAAGAATTGTCAAACAGTAGTAATATCCTTTTAAACTTTTGTTTGTTTATATTTGTTTTGTTTTTTTATTTGGAGATAAGTTCTCACTGTGTTGCCCAGGCTGGCCTCAAACTCCTAGGCTGAAATGATTACGCTTGCCTTGAGCATCCATTAGTAGCTGGGACTACAGTGCTTCACCCAGTTTATGATCCTATTTCAATTTAACTAAATTTTAGATTTTCAGAAGAATATATATATATATTTTTTTTTTCGGGTGAATTGTAAGTGATTTTTTATCAATTTTATCTCTCATAAACTTTTTAAAATTTCCTATAATAAGTTTGAATTACAGCAATAATATAAGGAAAAAATAAAAACAAAATAAACTAAATTTAGCCCAAAAGTATATTAGGCAGGCTGTTTAAATTAGACAGAAAGAGATCTACATAGGTTACCTTCAGTGGTGGGTTTTTTTCTTTTCTTTCTTTCTATTCTTTTTAATTTTAATTTTTTTAAGCATGAAAGATTGATATCATAGCAAGTGTCTCATTAACCAGATTGTCACTGCTCTGATCATGAATTTGTAAGACTAGGGACATAAGTTATATCTCCACAAGTTAACCCAGTTAAGCAATAAAGTCCTCTGAGAGATACATTCTAAGGAAATAAATATTGACATTAGCATTGACCCATAAATTTTAGCCATGGGGTAATTCTTTGCAGACTGTATTCAGCCTTAGAGTTTTTCTCTTCTGACCAATGAAAGGGGAATTAGCAAAGCTTTTCACATATTGCCAAATTCAGAGACCACTGAACCTCAGAGACGTGAAAACTCAAGATTTTATTCAGTTAATATAAAAATTCCTAAGAATGACTATTTTAAAACAGATTTGTATCTGAATGAAAATAGAAGAAGATTAGCAAAAGACAAAGAACCAAGAGAACAACCAGAAGGAGGGATAGAGACATAGATATGTTACTGTTTCTTGGGAGGAAGGGATTGTATTTTAACAGTAGAGCAACACTGCATATTTCATGTTGAGTGGTTTATAATCAAGGTACCATTCAGGCTTTGGTTCTGTGTAAGCTGAAACTTCAGAAATGGCTAGAGGGCAAACTCCAAGCAATCATGTACCTAGTAATCAAAGTAGCCTCACTGTATAGAAAATTGGGAATTTAAGATAATCATTGACCCCTGGACCTAAATTCCCAAAGCCAGGAAAGCAAAGTTTACCTTTTAACACCCTCCCTCTCCCAACCACAAGCAATATACACAGGATGGGGCAATGTTCCTTCCAAAAAGGAGGCAGGGCTAAGGCATGGAAGTTTAATGGTTGATATCAGATTGGCCCCCAAGCTGACCCATCTGGGCCAGTTCCTTATGTTAAAAGGAAAAAGGCTGTGTAATACTGAGCAAATGATAATAACAACAGTAATAAAAGAATTTACAAATAATTCTAAACACAGCATTGCTAGGAACACTTAGAGTGTACCTTAGAAGGTATTTCTTTTCACTTCAGACAGAGATATTTGACATAAAGGAGATATTGCTCACACACTGGAAGATCAAGAGCGATTTTGTAATGAACGCGGTAGTAGGAGAAGGCAGGATCTGCAGGCACCCCTGGGAAGCATGTGACTTCTTGCTCCATTAGGATGGTGGACAGTGGCCACTATGGTAGAGAATGTGCTCCTTGTTCCACAAGTGTGCACATGACAGGCTACAGGTTTGTCCTGGACTCATAGCTTGGATTAGGGATTCCAAAGCAATCTAGGACAAGCCAATGAGCTGCTGTTTCATTTCTCTTGGAAAGGCTGAATTGTGATGTGGCCTGGTTGAACATCTTTTTAGCTAGTGGCTTTGGTTATTCTCAGATGGTATACAGATGTTCCTTGATTTAAAATTATGCTTTGTCCTGATAACTCACTGTGACATGAAATTCTGAAATCCAAACTTCATCTAAGCCCCCTAACCTACTAGCAGGACCACCTAGTGGCATGGTGCACTGTGGGGAACCTACTGATTCCTTTAGCAGTGGTGTAGCTGACGGGGAGCTGAGTTCTCTGCTCAGCATCACAAGAGGGCATCAGACTACACTGTCATCAGCCCAGGGAAAGATCAAAATTTAAAATTTGAAGCATAGTTTGTATAGAATTTAACAGATTTTACACCATCTTAAAATAAATAAATCTTAAATCAAGCCATAATAAGTCAAGGACTATTCAGTTGTCACTCATAAATTATATAATAAAATAAACAGCCTCTTCGTGTATTGTTAAACACCTTCACTAAGCACATCAAGTTGAAGAATTCTGTGAGCTTTCTAGTGTCCTTTTTCATACAAGGATGTTGAGAAAATAAGGCAGTAACACCTTTAGGAAATCAAACTACCAATATAAAATTCACGATGGGGGCAGATGAGGTTTTGCTATGCTGCCAAGGCTGGTCTTGAACTACTGGATTCAAGTGATCCTCCTGCCTCAGCTTCTCGAAATGCTGCAACTAAAGGCACACCCCACTGCACCCGGCTTAAGATTCATGAATTTTAAAGGTAGTTTTACTCTTCATCCAGTAATTCCATTTTTAGAAACCTAGCCCAAAGAAATAACACTAAATGCAAAGATCTAGACGTCATGTGTTTATTCCCATCTTACTTAGAAAAATAAAAAACTGCTATCGCCCTAACGATCCCAAAATTGGAAATTTGTTAAGTAAATTATGAAAATCCAAACTATGAATGTAATAGAACTATTAAAACTATGGTTGTAAGAGGTTTTTTTTTCATATCATGAGAATACAACTATAATATATTTTTAAGGAGAAAAAGTAAGCTAGTAAATTTTCATACTTAACATAAACTCAGCTATATAAAATGGTATGCGTTATGCATAGAAATGAGAAATAGATTGAAAGCTATTTCTGAGTGCTAATATTACATTTCACTTTTACTCCATTTTCTTAAGTAATTTTCAAAGTTTTACAATAATCAAGTAGTTAATCCATAATTTAAAAAAGAAATGCATGTGTGTGCTTTGGCATGCGTGCGTGTGTGCGTGTGTGCGTGCGTGTGTGTGTCTGTGTGTGTGTGTCTGTGTGAGTGTGTGTCTGTGTGTGTGTATCTATTACTATCTACACTGGCTCAAACACTTCTTTTCTGTGCTTTGACACGGAAGCAGAACCATCCTTACATAACTGCTGACTCACGGTGTTACGATCCCAATAGTCTTATTGCTTTGTTTTTGCAGCAAAAAGAATAACTGTAAATATGTTTTTTCTATTTCTTTTATTCTCTTTCCCAACAGAAAATCACCCACACACCACATAGTCACATAGTCAGGCGCACACACACACTCCTACACCCACGATTAAAATCCCTGTGCCCAGGGACCTGCGCTCTCCTAGGGTAAAGTGTACGAATTCCCTCTCTGAACGTTTGCTGGGTCTCTCCTCTCCCGGCTGCCTCGTGTTCCCTTTCCAGCTCGCTGCTGTCCTTGCACCCTGGACGCCTGCGGCGGCGCAGGAGAGGGGGGGGGGCGAGGCCGGCAGATTTCCGTGGCAGGAGCAGAGCAGGGAGGCAAAAGCTGCGGAGATGGGTTCAGGGCAGCTGGCGAAGGGCCTGGGAGGCAGGCTGAAGCGCTTGGAGTCGCTGAGACAGGCCATTTGGAGCACAGTGGGCTCCCAGCGGGAAGGCCCCGCGTTCCAGAGAAGGCGGACTGCGCGGGAGGCCCAGGGCCAAGGCGCAGCCGGAGCACAGAGCAGTGTGCGCTGTTCTTTTTCTGTGGGCTGAGGATGCAGGCGCCATTTCCTCTCTGTTGTCTCTGTATCCTGACTCTGAGTAAAACAGAGGACACTAATTCCAGTGCTTTGGGATGTTATGTAAGTCGAGCTGTGGGAGTGCGATGAAACACCGAGCGACAGGGACCGGGCCTGGTGGGGACCGTGTGCTCTCTGAGGAGGCCAGGCACACTTGGTGACCTGCTTGTGCCCAGCAGGTAGCAGGCGAAGGCTTGCAAGTGCTCCAGTTCTTCCAGGGAACTTGAAAATCCAAAGAATTTCTGAATTTTCAGTGTGTGTGTGTGTGTGTGTGTGTGTGACACATCTTAATTTTTTAAATGTCAATTTTTTTTAAAAAACCCACTATGTATCCAAATATAACAGATCTTCTAGCTAGATTCAATGTATGGACTCTGTTTGGGAAGCTGAAATAAAACCACGGAAGTCTGCCTCCCTGTCCTTATGACTAGTAAGAAGCACAGTAGCGGGAGCTGCAGCTACTCTATGAAAGGGATGTATATTTAATCCCTATTTGTACACAAATTACTGGAGAAACCATAAGACACCCATGATAAATACTAAGTTGTTCTAGGAGTTTAAAATAAGGTTGAAGCAATAGAATTTTCACTCAGGAAAGTTAGAGGTGATAGTGCTATGCATGATTTTAATATCAAGACTGAATCAGATCATATATACCAGAGTCACCTTGAAAAAGAAAGAATGGCTTTCAGATCTATAGCAAAACTCAGCTATACTTAAACCAGTGGTGTGGAAGTATCCAAGGTATTGTTCATCTTTAATATTCCTAGCACTTGGCACATAGTAAGTGATGTTCAACAAACATTTCTTGAATTAAAAAAAATAAAATTAATGAGTCACACTTAGAAAAAGTCAGGCTTCTGAACATAGACAAGGGAGGAAACAGTGGCAAATATTTTTATTGTTGACATGACAATATTCAGCACAGAGACCCCACCTTGGAGGCCAGAGCATTTGGTCACGACGGTTCCCACTGCTGCTAGGGAGCGAGAGTGTGTAACTAGCTCTCATTGGAACCTGTATTATAGCTCGCAAGCTGTTTGCCTTCTTGGCTGAAATGTCTGGTGAACCTCCTAATGACCAATTAAGTTTCCTTGACATTTTGATGCAGAAAGGGCCCTAGATAGGAGACTCATATTTGGCTCATGTGAAAGGCCTGTGTCTCTCCATAATGAGCATTCTGATTCCCACATGGGTGTTTGGATTGTTAGGTTATCTGTCTTCCATCTCCCTGGGTCAGAGACCACTGTGGAATCCTGTGTTGGTGAGGGGCTATGGCTCATGATTCCTTTATTCTTGCAACTGGCACTAAGGAACGAGAGACTAGAGGAGCATGACTGACATGATGCTCAGTTGTGAGCCGAGGAGAGAGCAATCATTTGTTTGCGGGTAGCCAAAAGAGGTTCAGAAAGGAAGTGGGTGGGCTTTGGAAAGGTGGAGAGGATGGAGCAAAGAGAATCAACAATGATAGAGTGTGGTGCAAGGATCTATTTGTTCTACCAGAAAGTTTGTCTTAGAGAAGCATGAGACAAAAGTTGACTAGGTCAACCTGAAAGCCAGGCTGTAGAGTTTGGACTTTATCCAACACACTGATGGGGGAGATACTAAAGTTCAGAGGGAGAGAATAACAGACTGAAATTGGTGTTTGACTTAGATTATGTGATAGCAGGAGGAAGGGCGTCATTGCATCTCGTTATTGTTCAGAAATAGTGAATCAATACTGAAAGGCTTTGTGAGAGTCAGTGAAGGGTCTCTCCAAGGACGTGAGCTGTTTGCAAATATCCTAGAGTCATTCTCCAGGAGACAGGTGAACACAATTGTCCCTGGGTTGCTGAAATAAACTTAGAAGGCAACTTTAGAAATATTTCCATGAAATAAGACCCCATCATTATGAAAAGACCCTCTCTGTCATTCCTGATGAAACCAAAGCCTAAGGTTTGATTGTCATAGGCAGCATTTCCAACACAGCCATTTATAGCTTTCAGAAGCACCTGATGTCTGGATACTGAAGTTATAGACATGTGACTTCCCAAAATTTAAAAGTAGACAACTTCCTCAGGCCTCCTCACTCACTTTCATGGAGAATTCAAGGTGAGCAACAGAGACAGGTGCTTATTAGGCCACTTAGATTAGTTAGAGAACTTGTACAGGTCAAAAATATAGGGAGCTTTAGTTCTGAATCTGTCTTGAGCACTGAGCCCATTTTAAAAATGAGAACTTATCTAGAATTCTAATTCTTGAAATGGAGAAAAATGTTGAGGTTCTGGATTAAGTACAATATGGGGGAGTCCATTTTGGTGGGCCTTAGCCCACCCATAGCTAACAACTTCTACCTCTGGAAACCTCAGTCACCTCTGGCCAAGCTTGGATGTTCCTAGACCATGCTAAGAACCCAGTGGGGTTAGACTGTAGATTTGCAGAATGAAAACTTAGTTTATGTATGACTCAGAGTAGAAACAGTCAGACTTCCAGATAGCACTTAGGTTACATTTAGTATATGCCAAAGATTATTCCATGCACTTCACATGTATTGCTTTGTTGAATTCCCACAACAACCCACGAGATTAGGAGCTCTTATTATCCCTATTTTACAGATAAGAAAACCAATATCAAAAGAAAAATAGCATTTTGGCTAAGTCAGTAAGTAGTAAAGTCAGACTTTTATCCTAGAAAGATAACTTTCAGAACTAGTACTCTGAATACCTCAGGCTAATTAGTTCTGCCTTATTACTTTGAGTGAGTTATTAAAACATGTCGGACTCATGCACAAGTATCTAATTTTGGTTTTATTCCCCTCCTTAAAAACAGAAGAATGGGCAGAGGAACTAATCAGGATTCAGAAGGTTGTGGACCCCGAGATAGGTTTCTTCCACCCTTTAGTGCAACACCAGAAAACTAACAACTCTCCTAATAGCATCAGAGAAATCTGACATCCTGCTCTGTGTTTCACAGCAGGAGGGAGTTTGTGGCTATAAATATCAGAGTTAATGAGGGAGGACTCCTGGAGACCTAAATGAATCCATTTTATGGCTTTGTCATACATCAGGTTAATATGACTCTGACAAATAATTATATTGAAAACTGGACAGGGATTAAGAATGTTGTTACTCCTTTTGAATGTTACAGCGGAGTCTTCTGACCAACTAAAGGGTGATGATGCCAGCACTGAAATGCAGAGCAAAACTATAGCAATTTGTGGCATTTAGACAAAGACACTTTCAGCCTGCACTTTATTCTTGGCATAGGCAATGTGATTGTTGTTGTCTTATTCTTTAACAAGCAGAGCAGTTCCTTGGTAAGGTTATTGTACAGTTAGACCCATAATGGTTGCAGGTAGAATAGGCTATTAATGTGACTTTTTAATAAAAACATTGGACATAGAAGTTTTCACATGGAAGAACATATAGAAAGGGTGAGCCCTACAAACAAGTTTTCAGTTTAAATATGTCAAAGCATGATGGCAGCTTCTAGTTTAGCTAGAAGGATGACTTGTTCTCTCTTGGGTTAATTACAGTGGCCTCTGAGGGGAAAGGGCTTCTTACTGAAGGAAAAACCGGACAAAATGTAGCTGTGACATTTACCATCACGTAATTGGGTTGCCCTGATGTCCTGGAGCTGTGCTCCAGCCTGCAGGGCAGGTACTCCCGAGAAGACTGATCCCAGGGAAGACATTCAAGTTCAGAGCCTCTCCTCTTCTTCAGAGGGCATTTCTCTAGCAAGGTTGCTGCTCGCTCATAAAGGCATGGTCTCAAGGAGGAGCAAATTTTTATTAAAATTTTTATTAAAAATGTTTATTCTGCCTCACCACCTGAGGGTTGGGGACATTTCTGAGATGACCAAAGGCACGCTTTGGGTTAGCCACGACTTTGACTCATCTAGTATGATCGGGACTCACTGTGTGGCCAGTAGAGCAACTTAAAGGCACAATTTTCCCTCATCTTTCTAGTTCTCCCAAGATTCCATCACCTGCCTGCCGTCTATTCTTCTGCTCTGTCTCCTTTCATGCGGCATAGAGAGTGAGGAGGAAGACAGCTGGTCATGTCTACACTAAGAACAAAATGCCATTTGCCCTTGACTCTGTTGGTAGTATTTCTTTTCATCAATAACATCTTTCCCTTCTTCTTCCCCTACTTCTCTTAGAATCACCACCAATAGATTTCCAGCCAGGAATTGCAAATGAGATCTTCACATGTCCACACTGAAACCCTTTTCTCACAGTCAATCTGGATCTTGTGCGAAGTGAAATTGCTTTACCAAGAAAGCAACCCGGGTGATGCTTCTCACCAAAATCTAAACTTTGCGAAGGTGTTTTTCTTCGCAACATTTTATAAAGTGGCTCTGTGCTGAATTGTTTAGATAAATTCTCCTTAAGATAAGTATGATGATTTCTAAGAGAAAGTAAACAGAAATAATGCCCTGAAAAAAAAAACAGCCATTCTTGATAACAGCTGCTCCCTGATCCCATCCTAAAAGTTGACACTCTGGGAGTCTCTTCAGGTCACCGAGCACTGCTCAAGGGACCCTTTATCTGGCCCCCCACTCCCATGTGACTCCCAGTCACTTTCCCCCACCAGTGTAAGCAGAAGCCCTGGGCTAGAGCAACATCACCTGAGAAAAGAAAGGTACTCAGTCCTCAAACCCAGTATTTGGAAAAAATGTCTTTATTTTCTTCATTCTCTGTCCCCAGAAGGGATTTTGCTATATATTTCTCTAAAGAGCATATATGCAGTATAAGACAAACTTATTTTTTCCAGCTAAGCCTCCTCATGGGTCCCCCAGCCAACTTGCAGCAGCTCATAAAATAAACCCCAATTCCCACTCATCCTCCCAGCTCCAAGTCCCTCATTATTTGGCTCTGGACAAATGGGCAGGTGGTGCTGCACAGCAGGGTTTGGATGAGCTTTTTTATTCCTTCCCGGACAGAAGAAGTAGGATTAACTCAAAATCTTTTCTATTACTGAATGACAGGGCAGACAACTGAGAAGTGAGTATGAATTTTATGAAAGTATGGATATGATTAGTTTTGTTATCTCTGTAAGGGAATGTCTGGAATCTTGCACACCAACTGCCATGCATAGTCCAGGCTGGCTTTGTTAGATGGAAATGAGCATCTCTAAAACTGTGGGGTGGGAGAGTGTGAAAATGGGGGTTTGGAAGGATAATAATGTGGGTGTGTATGTTTGAAAATGGGTCTCTAATCACAATATGAAGCCCTACTGCAAAGCATTACTTTTTTCAGCTTTGTTTCCTGAAAATTTGGAATGAAGTAATCTCAGGAAAGAGAAAACAGATGCAGCTTTTCTATAAAGTTAATAGAGCTTAAATTCCCCTGCTTGGTTGGGCCTCTATGAGCACCAAAGGCTGCTGGGAGTTGTAGATAGTTATATGACAAAAGGGAAGCCAGGTTGCAGTTAAAAATACATTTTGGTACAAGTATCTGAACTTTTCTGAAGCTTTTCTGTATAAGCACAGACCCACATAGATGCCAGGTCTTTCTGTAGCGAACTGGTGATCATGAAGTGACAGTGCCCGAGGACCAGTTCCGTTCCCTGGCATCTGCAGGCCCTGAGGCATCTCTGAAACTGGCAGAGGAACTAAGGGTTCTGAAGACTATTCTGCAGGTCTATGTCAAATCCCAAGGTTTCCAGGGATTTGTTGGTTGTGCAGGGTTCATATTTCCACAAGAAATGGTGTCCAGTACATTTGATTCAATGATTACCCTGTTGATTAGGTGACACTGAATAGTGAGATGATAATCTGTACTTCTCCCTAAAGGGACATTACAAACAATCCTGGCTCTGAAATGCCAAAATCCATGCAGAAGTAGCCTAAAGATGCTACTGCCACTATTTCCTGGGATAAGGATGAGATGAATCCTAGACCAAATTTACATACAGAACTGCTAACTTAGAATTTGTGAAGGTGTCAGATTTCCTCTTAATTTCAAGCTAAGAAGTTAACTGTGCAGTTTGATTTATATATGTGTTTATAGATTAAGATATATGTGTTGAGTTATATATGTATAATATACACATATCCCCACAAATAAATATAAGCATTTATTCGCACATATATATAAAATCATGAGACCTCTGGGTCTATGACAAAGACTATTACTTACTCTCAGTAAGAGCAGCAGTCCCAGCAACGTCCCCCATAGGTCTCTGAAGTAAAGACCAAATGGCATCCAAACCCGCAGCTGGGTCCATTATTGCAGAACTGCGTAATTAGGAAGCCCTTATCTTACATAAGGCTGCTACTGACCTGCATGTTCTCCCCTCTCCACCGGAGAGAGAAGAAGATTATCTTTACTTGGAAATTTAAACTAATATTCTTTGGGTAGAGGGAGAGAAGGTTTTCACCTTTACCACTTTGGTATATCTCCAGGGAGGGCGATGTTGCTAAGCTTTATTACCCTGGAACACCTCCTATGCAAACATTTTTAAATTGGATGTAAATATCTTTGTGCAGAAAGCCCTAACCATGGAGAATTAAGTAAGATACTCTTGGGGAATTATCTACTAACAAATTCATGCAGATAAAATGAAAATATCCCTCTCACAACATAAATTCCTTTAGATATACACAACGTTTTAGGAAGATTCTGTGTATTGCTCCATATAATAGTATTTTGGAGACTGGAAGTAAGGGCAATAAAGAGAAGTGTGATTATCTCACCCATTTATTCTTCAGTTTGACCACATGTGGGAAGAAACACTCTATCAAGGGACACTACAGAGTAGGTGTTCAAGACTGCGACCCATCAGTAACTTGAATGGTGGTCTGAGGAATATTCATGAGCTCTAATAAAGCATACATAATGTTTAAAAATGCTGTTCTCCGTGGGTAGCTCAATGGAAGTCATAAAATTCCTCTCTCACATAGTTCTCTAGAAGAATGAGGTCATTGAATCAGAGGAATCTTGTGTTTAGAGTACAAGGGTACACTTGCTTATTCTAATGTGTGGTTGGTTTTATCTTATTGGACCAATCCCAATAAGAGAAACTCTGAGTCTTGAAAATTTCGGCTTTTGGCCACCCTCTTTTATCAAAATTATTCTGATTTACCTGTTCACTGTTCCTTTGTTAGTAGCTATCTCCCTGGGCTTTCTAAAAGGTAGGAGGAAGGACTTATTTTTCTTAAGAGAAGAACTTCACCACAGGAACAAACTCCTTAACTCTGCAGAAAAGCAGATTCATAGCACCACCAGTCTCATCATGGGCTTCTCTGCCACCTAACCCTGCCAAGCCTCTCCTATTTGCAGGTTTCTGTCCAACTTTCCTGTTCCAAACCCGCCCCCCCTTCATTGCTCCTTCTAGGTAAGCATGAAGTGGGTTCTGTAAATCCCTACTGCAGGTGGTTGGAGTGAAAGTGATATCATAAAGTGAAAAGATAGGGATTCGCAGTGTGAGTCATACAAAATTCTTTTTTTTTTGTATGTGAAAAACAAAAACAGTTAAATATTGGCCATTTCATATGGTTCATCTAATTTTCTTTTTTTTTTTTTTTGGTACCAGGGATCGAACTCATAACCTCATGCTTGCCAGGCAGGCGCTTATGACGCTGAGCTAAATCCCCAGCCCTTATCTAATTTTTTTTTTTGCCTAAGGAGGCAATGTAGGGCACACATCAAATTGCACACGTCAACTAGATCATCTTAGCCCATGACTCCAGCTTCAGTCACATGCAGTGATTCTCAAGCCTGCCTCTCCAACTCCAGCTTCCCTCCTGACCTAATATGTCAGACATTCCCATTTGGATGTGAAAAATACATGTCAAATTTGGTGTGTCCAAGATGAAATTACCTTTTCCTTCTTAGATCGGCTCATTCCATATTCCTTATGGAAAACTGCTTCATTGTCTATCTCAAGTCACTGAATTTTTCCCAGAGAAACTTCTTGACTGTTTTCTCCTTAATCTTTCCTTTCCAATGGGAAGACACATGTTAGTAAATAGCTCCTTAATGATGTTTGGCCTACAATATTTCTTGCTTCTTTACTGCCTTCTCGTAACTCAGAATTTCTTACTTGCATTTTACCAACAACCTAACTGTCTTTCCTTCAATTTTCTCACTCTCCAAATCCCACGGAACTTTTTACCAGAGATATATTTCTGAAACAGAAATATGAATATGTTGTTCTTCTTCCATTCCTTACAATAGTTGTGACCCACAAGATTTCATATGTCACAGTTCTGAGAAGAGGGTAGAATCCAGCCATCACACTCCTTTAAGGGTCAAGTTTCTTAGTGACCAAGATGCTGGTGATATTTAGTGAGCAAAGGTCAGGGATACTGAATATGCCAGGATGGGAGGCACTGTTCTGACCAGTGAAAAACTGCTCCAATCCAAAATGTTAACAGACTATGAATTGAAAAGCATGGGTTGATTTCTGACTATTACTTTGCTCTAATTTCTAGCTACTCAAACTTTTCACTATGTGCTGGAGCCCTTGGGATTTTGCAATTCCTAGAGATACTTTTGCCTCTTGTTGCTTCTCTTTCTCTCCTACTAACTCCACTCACCAGCTTCTTAATATGCTAACTTCTTCCTTTTATCCTTGTGGACTCAGCTTAGGTTTTGCAGTCTTGGGTTGCCTCCTTGCCCTCTCTCCTCTCCAGCCTGAATCTTGAGTCTCAATTCTCAAAGTGCCCTGCACTTAACTTCTCTAGGACTATGTTTAAAGTGTGTTTCACTTGTAAATATCTGCCATTCCACTGTGAACCCCAAAGGGCAAGACTGTGGTTGGCTTATGTATTCCTAGTACAACTAATTCAAAGTTACTTCTCAAAGAATTTTTAAAAACATAGAATATCTTCAATTTTTGACTAAGATTTTCTAAAGCTGAAAAATAATACATCTGCTTGCTAAGAGAGACCACATAGCATAATTGATGTGGTTACCTGAGTTTGAATCTGGGCTCCACGATATGCCTCCATCCCATGTCTTCATAAAGGAAATAGTAACTAGAGCCCACTACTGCACAGTAATCACATGCAAATGCTCTAGAAATGGAGCACAGGTTCCAACTCTGCCATCTACTTCCTGTGTGACCTTGGTGTATATCCAATGATACATTTAAAGTATTTTGAAAAGAAAATGGAAGCAAATTATACCCGCTATTTTTTAAAATATTTTAGAGAACTTTGCCTAATAGCACATGGATCTCCAACTCATTTCATCAGGGGTTCATTATATGGTATTTCTACAAATTATCTAATACTTTCATAATGTTTGAGCAGCCCTGCCCTCACTATTGATAATTACTTCTAGTTGTTTGCTATTAAAATAAAAAATGTTATTGAATAAAAACATTAATCCCAGATACTACTCTCATGCTTAGTAGAAGAAAGTCATAGTTTCCTCTCCAAAACCTCAAGGCTTTGGTATTCATGTTTCTCTGTGGCTTTCAATGGAGCTGTGTGCAAGGAGCAGAGATGTGACTGACCTGGGGCCATCTGGTCCCTGCTTGATCCTCCTGTAAACCTATTTCACCGGGACAGTGATCCAGTACTCATAGTCTTTCTCATCTGCAGGGTCTGCATGTACAGCCGGAGTTCTCACAAGTAAATTTCAGGTACCTGGTTATTACAAAGGGAGCGAGTGTGGTACTCTATCCCCAGAGAGGTACGTAGGTAGCAGGGGAGACATGCTCTTCCATCCTACCAGAAGGGAGATATGATTTATAATTATCAAAAATCTGATAAGAATTTGATAAGTATATAAAATAAGTTATACAAATTATAAAACATAAGTCATGATTGCATTTTCTCTGTGACAACTAAACACTGAGGAATTTTTCATGAATATAGAAAATAAATACAAATCACTATATTGAACAAGTAGTTGTTCCCACTCCCTCTGTCCCATGAAAATGCTAACACACCCTGTGCCCATGAGTGGGATGCAGTATAGGAGGCAGAGGAGGCTGGAGGTGGTGGAGGCCAAGAAGAAAAACCCCAAATGGAAGAGGTGGGAAAATGTCAAAGAGAACTGCCTGTCCCAGTTTGCCTGGAGCTGCTTCTGCCTGGAGCTAGCTTGACAAGAGAAACGATTCTGAAAGAAGACCAAAGAAAAGAAAGTCCTTTGTGAGGCTTTCCAGGGTAGACCTTTCTAAAAAGCTAATTGTATTTTTAGCCAGTTGTACAGGTTCATGGTCCAATCAGCACAAACCCTGAGACCATATATTCGCATCACAAACCTTTCTAGGAAAGACTTTTCTTTTCGACACAAAGTTGCTTGAAATGGTATAGTTCCTTTCTGGCTAATTGGTTCAGCATGAGCCTATGTTTAGCTAACTGTCAGTTGGATAAATAAAGGCAAGTTGTCAGCATCAGGTCCTTAGGATCTGTCCTCGGAGGACAACGTAGGGAAACCCCACATGTGCCCTGGAGGAACAGCTAATCATTCCATTCGGTTTTGTACACAGTCAAACATTTCTCAATCAGATGGAGGTTTTCCGACTTTTCTTCATCCTAATGCTCCCTTTTTGCACAGTCAGATTGGCTAGGCAGAAAAGCCAGCCTGCTCTGCTCATCAGTGTCTAGAAATGCCAGATGTACCCTTTTTTTTTTTTTTTTTTTGAGTCTGGAAGGCATTTCTTTGAACCTGGCCAAGTCTCCATCCAGGCAGCTCTGCCCAGCAAGTGGGCCAGGTGCTGCCTGCTCCTTAGGCTGTGAATAGTCACAACCTTGGGTGGGACTGTGAGAGCAAGCACTTTCCCCGCTGCCTCTGTACCTGCAGCAAGCTAGCAGGGAACAGTGGAAAGAGCACAGGGCTCAGAGACAATCTCTGGCAATTCTCCTCATAGCTCTGTGACTTCATTTCTCATAGTTGCCGCTTGCTGTCTGTTAGCTACTATTGTTAATATCTATTAGTGACCAAAAGCTACCAAACTTAAGACACCACTATCCACTAGTGCCTTGATACTCATAGTATGTTCACATATCAGCTGCTTTTGCATCACCAAGGAGCTTGTTAGAAAAGCAGATTCCCAGGGCCCAGCCCAGATCCACTGCACCAAAATGTCCATGACACCCAGAGATCCCTGTGTACTGGAGAGTCACTGCAGTCTACGCCATAGGTTCTGGCTCCACACCCACCAACCAGCTTTATTCAGAAGGACAATGTCTCCCAGTGTTCTCCTTGTGGTGAAAATTTTTCCTACAACCCAAATCTAGGCACACGGCCAAATCAAATGTGAATTTGCTAGGAACAACAGGATAGTATGTTTGACAGAGTTTTGCTATTGCTGTGTTTAACTCCTATCTCATAACCATTTTGCTTTCCTACTTCTATAGCTACTGCTCCAGGCCCTTTTATACTGTAATCATGGAGAGTGAGGCCGTGTGCTGTATGCTGTATGCTGTATGTTGGCTTTTTATAAACGTCTCTGCCAAAACTTTCTCTTAAGGACAAAAGATTCTCCAGCAGACACTCTGTGGGAATCCGCCTCCTCCCACCCTGCTTCTGGGATCAATCACAGCACTGATACTGATGGAGCTGGACGCAGCAACAGCCTGCTTCACCCCCTCAGGGAATGCTGCAGGCTCTGCCTTTTCAATCCCCATTGCTTTCAGCTGCACGTGCAGGACACCAGGCCATTTGCAGCAGCAATTTCTGAACATGACCTGCAATGCATAGTTGCCACAGAGCAGCAACTTCATCCGGACTGACTTGATTAGAGGCAGAGACAGCTGCAGTTTGTTAAAGCCTCATTTTCCTGGCCTGAGGCCTCTGGTTACCACATGTGATGCCATAGAGACCCTGTTTGGAAACAACAATGCCTCCTGAACTGTGAGCCTCGACTCTAGATGTTTGTGCAGAGAGGGCTTAGCTCATGTTCATTTTTTGTAATGATTTTCTACATATCCAACTCTCCATTTTAAACAATATCTCCACTGTGTGAATCTTTCAGCAAGAGTGATGATCATCAAGCACGCTTATGCGGGAGCTGTGCAGTTCATGGGCTCCATGGGAATCACTCCAGAGACCACTGGAATCAATAGAGGAGCTGGCTGTGGGCTCTAGAAGTCATATAATGTGTTCACTGAGATTTAGTTTTGGAAAGCTCAAGAAAGCCAACTCAAACTACCTCAGCTTAGCTTAGTAACTGGGAGGAACAGTGGGAGACTCCAGGTAAAAAAAAAGTTGAAGAACTAGCTCCTTAGGAACTATAATGAGGGTCTTGATGCTTCTGGATCTCTCTCTCTCTCTCTCTCTCTCTCTCTCTCTCTTTCTCTCTCTCTCTCTGAATCTATGTATCTATATCACACCATGTGCACTCCTTGCACCCCTCTTGGTTCCATACTAGACAAGATGATGGTGTGTTGGCTTCATTTATGCTACCAGAGAAGTCACCTGCAAGTAGCTCTTCACCTCATTTTTCCTATTCAGTGAGTACAAGGGGTTAATAAACTACTGGCCTGGTAGTTGGTTGTTATACTCCCCCAACCATCCACTTAATAAGTTTGAAATGGTTTTACATTTTTATGGGTTATAAAAAGGCAAGCCAAAAATAAAAAGCTATGAGACAGGGCCATCCATGAATCCTATTTACTCCCTAACCTTTTACAGAAAAAGTCTGCTGGCTCTTGAAAGGTGAGAGACTGTCCCTTGTCTTCTCTACCAATTCAAGTAGAAATGTCGCAAGAAGACATGAATGTTCTTTGGACAGTTGAGATGGCAAAAGAGATTGGGAGCTCTGGGCAGGCTTGAGTCCCATAACTCATGGGTATCTGAGGGGAAGACAAGAGCTCTCTCAAGAAAAAGCAGATTATAGCTACCAAAAGAAAAGGGACAAAATTGATGGACACACTCAAGAGTTTATGTGTAGGAAACACATGTTGTTCTTGAAAGAGGATCATTTCCAAAGGCTGGACAGCATGGAAGGATGGAGAAGAACACTGGGACATGTAACAGGGGAAACTTAGGCCTGAGGCAATAAGGGAAGGAACCCTCAACTAAATCTACAGAAGCCCATGAGAAGGAAAAAAAACAGAATCTGCCAAACTGCAGTCTGGGACTGGAGAGAAAGCTTACTTTTAGTTTCCTGCCATCTTCCTGCCAAGGTCTCCCAAATCCAGTTGAAAGTCAGAGGGCAAGTCCAAGATGACAGGCTGCAGGCACAGAGCAAGTGGATCAGCAACAGCAAATGGAAACATTACAGACACTGTCCATCCAGAAAGCAAGACACACATTCTGACTCTGTTATGGGTAGGTTTCATGGACCAACAACCTGTACAGTTATCTGAACTTATAAGGCTTGAACTTATAAGGTCCTTTGACTTGGTTTAATCCTCTGTTGCCTCCATCTTGGAATTCTTAAGCATGTTTGAACGAGGGGCCCATATTTTTCTCCTGCACTTGGCCCCACAATTTACATAGTTTCCTAACCCTATTCTTCAGACTATATACACTCAAGTAATTGTTATTGCCTCTGACTTAGTTTTCTCATCTGTAAAATGAATTTAATAGACTCTTCCCTTAAAAAATGAAAGATTTGTATGCTAAAGGCTGGCTATAAATGATCCACAAAAGGAGGTTTCTTTACTTCCCCAGTCCCTACTTCCAGTGTTTTTTCTCCCTCTTCTTTGGAGCAGAGCTCCAAATAGTCATATGAGAAAAGAAGATGATGCACCAAAATTTGAAAAACAAACTGGCTACACTACTCAACTGAACAGAATCTGGCCCATCACAAGCCATAAGCTGATCAGAAGAAAAGTGAAAGAAAGAAGTGCTTGTTTGGGATTCTAGTCATTAAGAGACTATCAATTAGGACCTTATGAATCCCTCTTACTTTGTTTTTTGAGGAACTGTAAGTCCCTAAATATCAAAAGGTCATATCTGTGAGGAGTGTAGAGCTTTCCCTCAACCCAGGACCCTAGGGCCCAGTCCAGGGGGCTTTGGACTAATTGCACATTTACTATCACCTGTGGATGTGGCTTGACTGAATTATAAGACTTGGGAATTATCAGTTTTTTGTGGCACAAATCATCCTTTTTCAATTTTTTTTCCCTCTCCCCTCCAACAACAACAAAAAAATTCCCTTACTCTTTCTTCTTGTGCACCTCCAAATCAAAGATATCAGGATTTTACTTCCTTAGAGGAACAGCCTAGCACAGGGGTGCTGTGGGTCTTAACAGAAGGGTCTCAGAACCTTTGATGAAGCTGAGGAATATAACAGCAGAATGCCCTGAACACACCAAGCACTTAATGAACCAGGTTGGAAATTTCATTTTTCTCCACATACTGACTGGGCTCTAAAATGCTCAGTGTTCTTTGAGTTTCATTTAGGTGAAATAATTCCATTGTTATTGACTCAAAGATTTTTCTGCCTGCCTGTATTGCTAAAGGCTTTTTGCAATTCTCATCAGGGAATTTTTTTTTTTTGATGCAAAATTGTCTTATATCCCAGGGCAAGCTTTAATCCTGTGAGAACAATCAGTTTCTCCTGGCAACACTGAGGGTACTAGATGAACAGGGGTCAGCTGGGTAGTTTGAAGAGAAACCTTGGTAATTCATTAAACAAAGCTGAGAATTCTCTGAAGAGTGTTCAGCAAAGATACTATAGTTTGAAGTGAATAGGAATGCTTTTGTTCACAGGCTCTGCCTCACTGGTGGATTCAAAGAGTGTTCAGCTCCTTAAAAGAACGTCAATGTCTTTCTTGAAAATTAAACACACACAAGTCTTTTCTGCCTGTATTGAGCATGACTTAACTGCAAAGAGCTCATCGTGCCTGAAAATATGTATTTTTGTCTTTGATCCAAAGCAAGTACTACATAGGAATAAAGATGTCACACTGTCTGTCTTTGGTGAAATAAATTGCCAAGGATTCTGCTTCAGAAATATCAACAAAAGACCCAAATCATTTCGTAAAGTGAGCCTGGTAGTTGGGGCTGTGGGTTGGAAGACAAGAGCTCTGTTCCCTTCACTTCTCGACTTTATTACCAGCCCACGTTTGTAACCTAAGGCAAAGCATTTATACTCTTTGTACCTTTACTACTCCATTTAAAAATCTGGGATAATACTTGATGCCTACTTAACCTCCAAGGGATATGTAAGGATTAGCCAATTAAAGTTTGCCAAATGCTTGGCAATCAATGGAGGGAAAAATCTATATGAATACAAAGTATTGTTATCAGTCCCAACCCCCTGCCCATCTTCCTCCTTTCTCTTCTTTTCATTCTTCCTTTCTCTTTCAAAGGATTGCAGTCCAAGGAGACCCAGTGAGCACTACTTGTGGTTTTACTTTCTGTTGCTATTCTGGAAAATGGATATCTCCTATTGTTAAGTGATTTGCTTTAGACTGGTCCTTTCTGTGCCACTAGAGGTTTCCCAATAGAACAACCTTGGCTTTCAGGGAGGCGCACCTGGAAGGTTTTCCTTTAGCAGTCTGTAGTAAGTATTATTTGGAAATATTTGTCCATTAGAGATTCAAAGCTAATGAAGTGGAAAAATAAAGTCAATTTAGAATCCTTGTTACAATCTTTAAAGTAATTCTCCTATTAGCCAAAGCAATAATAATATTTATATTTCATAAACATCGCCACTTGGGTTATTATAGCCACCTGTAAAATAAGTATAGCATAACCTCATCACATTATATTCATTTTACAGTTGATAAAATTAAGATGCAGAGATGTTAGGTGATTTGCTCAACATAATTTAGTTAATGAGTAGCAAAGCCAGGACTGGACTCCAAATTTCTATGTCTTCTTGCTCCAAGGGCAGTGGATTTTCCCACTATATCTCACATCTATCTTATAACTGTGGCCCCAGTATTGTTAAAGCTCCAACTCTTGTTGATTTCATATCCTTATCATTACTCCATAGACCTTTTAGACTTCTGCAGTGTATCTAATTTCTGCATACAAAAACCACTTGGGAAGCCCAGGACAGACTATTCTTTCCAAGACCAGTTCTCATGTGCTGTTTAAAGTCAAATGCTCAGCACTGCCTCAGGAGACCTGGGCAGTCAGGACTTGGAATTACAGGACCAGTTTTTGTCTCCCGGAATTGCCACTCTATTTTACCCATGCTGTTGCTCTGTGATGTCTACAGTGGAGTAAATAGCCCATCTATCTATCAGTAATGTTTGGTAGACCCAGGTGCAGAGATGCAAAATCATGCTTATCTTGTGGCATGTAATGGAGGTTGTGGTGTGACAACTAGATCCCTCTTTCGGGACTAAAGTCCTCATTCCTTTAGATTCTGGTGAGTGCTGGGCTGATTTCCCTTATTTCATATATATAGGACTCTTCATAAGTTTTGTATGAGGCTTTTGTTATATTTTTAGTTGTATTACACTTCAGTTTCTTCTTAGGCACTATCTTTTTCTTTCACCTCTTGGGGTCTTACTCACCAGAGGAATAATTTAGGATCAGTTCACAATATAAACCAGCTGGAGAAGTACTGGGACTGCAATGCAATGCACCTGACATTATGTAATGTCATAAAATCTGTTAGCTGATTATGTGTTACGGTTTGTGTCTAAATTTCCCCCCAAAGCCTCATGCAATTACTGCAGGTAGTCTTGTTATCAGTGGTTGAATCTAGAGTTTGTGGTTGATTCATCCTCCAATGCTGGGATTAAGAGTTTGAGTGCTACACCAGCCCTAGGGCAGGTAGCCTGGATAAAACAAAAGGGACAGAAAGAGCCTTCTTTTTCTCCTTTCTTGTAGCTTTTGCTGTCTTCCATTGCCATGAACTGATGCCATGTGTCACCCAGCTTTGGAGCCAGCCAATTATGGACTGAAGCAGCTACAAACTGTTAGATAAATAAACCTTTCTTCTCTTAGCTTTGGGTGTTGAGTATTTTGTTTCAGCAATGAGAGAAAAGTAACTAAGGCATTATGTTCACTGAGAGTTGAGAGAACATTCTATTTACCAAAGCAAGATGAAATATGCTGGGAACGCCAGCACTGCTAAAACCTCAGTGGTGGCTGAACTGCAGAATGGATTTGGTTTTTAAAGATACTGTGGCAGAATTAGCTCTTAGATAGTAAAGCATTGATAAATTCCTGAATTTTATAAATGTGGAGGCCAGGTGGTAATCTTTAACTATCAAAGTCACAGTGAGATCGATCATTATAGAGTGGGGAGGATGGTATGCTTCACACAGTGCCGCGAATATAGTTACTAGAATGGAACATTTCCAAGCTCCAATGACATGAAGGGTCAACAAAGCTATTCCTCATTCTGTATACCAAAAAGAAACAAGTGCTGAGAGCTGCTGCTTCAGTTAAATGCTGTGGCCCTTAAGGATTTTCTGGACCTGAACATTTTCTGAAAAGTTTGGGCTTCATGAGAAAGCAATCCTGCAAAGTCATCACAAGTATTTATTCTAATAATTCCCCCAGTCCGTCTCCAAAATGACCTGCTATCATCTCCTCAGTGAACTAGGGTATAAGGTGTATTGCTGTACTTTTCCCCATTTTAAGAACTATGTGTTGCCATCCATAGCTGGAGGCCGAACACACATCATACTTTTTTTGTTTTTGTCTTCTTTTGCGATAGGGTCTTGCAATGCAGTTCAGGTTGGCATCGGGCTCGCTTTGTAGCCCAGGCTGGTTGCAAATTTGCAACTATCCTCATGCCTCAGCCTCCTGAGTGCTGGGATTACAGGAGTGGGCCACCACGCCCAACTCATCATCCTTTTATACACATGCCTCTGTTCAAATCTTGACTTGAAACAATAGTCACTTTATTGATGGTTTCAGGAAGGCAGCAATTAAGGAAAGTCTCCTCCAGAAGAGTCTGGTTTGGGTTTCCTATGGTTAGACTTAGATAGTGGAAGGGTAGAAGGAAATAGCCAAAGAAAAGGAAGGAAGGAACAGTAAGAGCACTGTTTTATAAAACCTCACAGCGTATTATCTATTATCTAGACTGCTTGCATCTGTATTTTCCCAGACTGTAGTCCTAATTAGCCATAAATAAATGTAGTTTTCTTTGTTCTTGACTAGGTTGAGTTTATTCTCTGTCAAAACTTTTTAATCAAATTCCTTTGGATGAAAGGACTCCTCATTCGTGTTACCAAAGGTTGCCAGGGGAAAAACACAAAATGCACTGGAGCAGAACTCACAGCTACCCACCAAATCACTGAGGTTATGGGGTCTATCTCCAGCATTCCTGAATCTATCCAACTTGGTTATTCCCTACCTTTCCCTTCTCCCTCTTGCTCCCCATCCAACTTCTGCTGTCTCTCTCCTCTCTTGTCACCTCCACTCATAGTTTTTACCATTGGAGGATTTAAAACCAACATCTTGGCCTTTCTAGTATCTCTCTATTAGGTTAAGGCATTTCAATGTCAGTCCTCACCTCTTCCTGTTCCTTAGGAATTTCCTGGTTCAAATTCCCAAGAAAGGAAAATTTTATTGGCTTCAAAGTGGGTTGTCTGCTTTTCAGTCAGTCTCATTCTTTTCTTACTGGCTTAGCAGCCACTCTTTTGTAAAGAAAAGCTCAGCTCCTAGGAATTCAAACTGGAAAGAAAAGGCAGGCGGGCCAGTGTGGACTCTGACCTCCAAAGGATTGTGATGTGGATCAATTTAAAAAAAAAAAAAAAAAAAAGCAAAGTAAAAGGTCTTTAAAACATGAAGTGTTTTAAGATGTGATATTGTATTTGTTTATAAATTAAATGTTCCTGCAGTGTCTTTTTAAAGACATCAATATATCAATTTAATAATTTTGGTTTTTAATCTGGCAAACTGATATCAAAAGATTAATGTTTTGCCTCCATAAGTGCTTATTTCAACTTTCTTCCTTGCTGTTCAGTCACACACTAGCTATGTCAGGACCTCTAGCAGTTGAGACTGAATCAACTTTTAAGCAGTGAGGCACCCATATGAATGCTGTGCTGATACATAGATTTTGGTATTGTGTTTTCTTGGATTCTTTTTTAAAGGGGGGAAACTCAGAAATTATTCTTTGTTCAATAATTATAAAGGTTTGAAAATGCATCTGTTTCTAACTGCATGTGGTATCTACTCAACTTTGTATTGGAAAATTACACTGTAAATGCTTTGGAGGCTTTTTTTTTTAACCCACTCATTTTCAGTCTCTCACTGTGTCTCACTTCTTAATCAATTTCTATTTTCTCAACAGGGGCTGCATTGCCACCAAGCTATCAAATAATAATTTTTTTAGAGCTCAAAGTGAAAAAAAAAACCCACAACCAACCGAACAAATAAACAAAAATAAAATTCAGGAACCTTTGCATCTATACCAGTAGACAAGACATCTTTGCCACACTGCTGACTGAATTCAGACAGACACACACCTGAGATGCCAATGGAAATTTTCTAATTCAAGATTTTTAAGACTATGGAATGATTTCCTTTCCCTTGTTTTCTGGAAAGCCTGCAAATACCAGATCCAATTATGAGAGAGATTTAATTTCCCTTTGGGTCTATGACACAGCACAACAATTATCTGTGGAGGCTTTAAAAAAAAATTCTTAACATAGAATTCTCATAGCATTTTTTTTTACAGGTCAAAATTTTGCTTTTAATAGAAAAAAAAATCCTCCCATTCCTAAGGTATGTGCTTTCCTTTTTGACATATTTTTCCTTTAAGTTGTCTGCAGGTTCCCTATATTTTTCCTAGTGCAGTAAACAATGCAATCAAAGAAATAAAAACCAGGGTCCACTCTTGCCCCAAATACTAAAGAGGGTCAAAGAGAAGGAATCACAGTATGGAAAATGGCCCAGCTCCAAATATACAAATATACAAATAACAGAGATTGAATTCCTAGGAGCTGAGCTTTTCTTTACAAAAGAGTGGCTGCTAAGCCAGTAAGAAAAGAATGAGACTGACTGAAAAGCAGACAACCCACTTTGAAGCCAATAAAATTTTCCTTTCTTGGGAATTTGAACCAGGAAATTCCTAAGGAACAGGAAGAGGTGAGGACTGACATTGAAATGCCTTAACCTTAAACAGAGTTTTACAGAGAAAAAGAAAACAAAAACAGCAACAAAAAGCCCCCCAAATACATTATTATTGATGTTCCTGGTACATTTTCTAGAGCATAATATCACAATGTTTCTTTCCCAGAAAGTCCGGCTCACCAAGGATAAAAGTCCCCAGGAAAGGATGCCATGGCTGGTGTCAACGGCTGACATTCATGCATGATTCAGCACCTCTAGACAACGATTTGTGGGAGTCTGCTTTTCCATTACAATCCAGTCTCTATCTTACTGCTAGAAACTGAAAAGATCTGAATTCCCAGCTTTTACAGAGGGCTACTCCCTGTAACGCCCAGCACCCAGAAGTAATCCAGAGACCGTGTGGGCATTTCTCCACATTGCAGAGATAAGGGATCCAGATGATTGACTAATTCTCACTTGTCCTCTGTCTGCCTTTGCCTCTGTTGATACATCCTCTGTGTTTATATAGTGACTAGGTTAAGAATTGTATCAAAAATAATCAATCTTATTTGACTGTCTTAACATTTTGGCTATTTTAGTTGTTAAGGCAACCAGATCTGATAAAGTATTCACTCATCAATTTGATGTTCAGCAATTGTCTGTCATGACTTTGAAGTTGGAGGGAGAAAAAAATAAAAATCAGCTGTCAAAACAATCAATCCAAAACAGTCAACCTCATCATGAGTTTCTCCCTAACACCAGCAAGCACTGCTTCTCCTCCTCCAGCCCTGTTCTTTTTTCTTCCTCCCCCCCTCCTTGGATCTGTCCCCCCACAAATAGTTTCCCTGCTGCAGTGATGCTGATGAACTGCAAAGGAGGGAGATATTTTAGGTTTGCGATGACTTACATTTTCCTAAAAGGGTTCCCTTTCCTTTGCTTTGATGTTGATTTTTTTTTTTAACTATTGAGCAGTCCTAAATGGATGAATATACTGTAGACATACAAGACCTCTGTTTCTTTGGAGAATTTAGGCAAAACCATCCTTTCCTTTCTCTTTCAGTATCCATTTCACTTTTTAGAGTGCACAATTTCTAAGCCAGTGCAAGGCAGTCGCTTGCACAATCCCTTCCTGTCCATGAGCCTGCTCCAACCTCCCTGGAACAGCAGAGCTCCAAGTTTGGCCCTGGTGTGGGATGTGGCTGGCTTTCCAAGTTGGAAAATGTGTTAGTAATTACTTTTTACTCCTGTCTGCATTTGAGTTTTCAGGCTTATTCTTCCCAGCCTGTTTCTCCACCCAGCTTCCTACCTCATCTTGACTGCTAATTTAACCCTGGTTCCCTTCCACCAGAAACATTTGACCTTGTGCAAGAACTTGGCATCAGCTTCTCTCCTCCCACTTCCCCAGAAGGGAAGCGCTGGACTAGGATAATTAGCATGAGCAGGCAGTGCTGCCAGACTGCCTGCCCATGTGCATGGGGCTCCATCTGGTACAACAGTAGCCCCGTTTGCTGGACAAAAGGGTGGTGGCTACTAGTTGCCAGGAGACCTTGTCTAACATTTGCTTCAGGCTGGTGTTACCAGGGATGTGGACTAAACCAGTTCATTCCTCCAGTTGAAAAGAAAAAGGAACAGGAAAAATGTGTAGAAGCAATGAAGCATCTTCTGTTCCCATATTAGAGCTTTAGAGTGGAAAGAGTTCTGCTGATTTTTTTTAATGAAGGAAGAGTATTCAGTGCTAATTGAGAATCTGGAAAGGTTATAAGGAAACTAGAAGTTGTTCACCTGCTTAAGAGACTAAACTTTGCAATCATTTAGAAATGCCCATTTCTTCCTTCTGTTGATAAGTTGATTAAATATCACTTTTGTGTCTTCATTAATTAAGATATTCAGAACAACTATAGACTATAGTTTGGTAAGTGAAATATCATCATATAGGCACTTCAAAATAATAATACTTCAGTTCTTTAAAAATTAGTCCTTGATTTCATAATTCCACTAATCCATTCCTTTTCCTTATTACACTGAGTGAATGGGTGATCAGAGTACAGGTCTGTGACTATCCTTGGAGTGTATATGCTATAACTAGCTTTGTAAAATGTCTCACGCTATAGAGTTCTGGTGGAAAGTTAGAAATTAGTTGGGCAGAGATGGTATTCCCTATAGGGATAGGAGCTTTGATACTAGTCATTTATAATATACATTCAATTTATACCAACCAGCAAGGGGTCTACACAGTACACAGTTGTGTATAAGTCTCTCCCTGTATTTATCAGGGAAGGGGAAGGAGGAGAGTCTTACAGCAGGTAGCAGTTCTATGTAGTAGGAGACACATATCCAGAGAAAGTATTTCTTCGTATTATTTCCATCTCTAAGATAAATGAAAATTGGGGCCATTTTTCTAATACTGAAGCTTTTTCCCAGATCCCACTTGGGAAGACAAGTTCCTTAATGAAACAAGTTTTCAGTAATGAATACAGAAGAAAGTGTGACAGTGGGAGCAAGGCCTCAGACTCATGCTAAAGCACTGGCTTGATTATTTTCTTTACCATGTATCAATTATGAGTCTATCAAACCAAAAAACTTAATAAATTAAAAACTGGCAGTTATACAAATATATAAATAGCATATGTCAAATTTTATTTTACCCATTAATAAAGGATGCTTTAGAATTATAAAACTAGCTCTAGAATACGAGGGACAATGTTTATATCTAGAGCTAAATGTATGGCCAGATAGGAGGACAGATTAATTGACGTGTCTTAGGAATTATTCTTTCTACTGAACAGAAGTCATTTGTATTTTATCAAACAAAAATCTACAAGTTAACCATAGTTATTCAGAATCTGTTCCTAATAAATGATAAAGAGTTAAGTCAAACAAAAGCATATTCCCTTAGACAATACTAGTCCAGTAGCTCCAGTATGCTGAAGGAACATAGAGATTTATTTTCAGGTTTAGGGTAAGTTTTCTCAAATAGAATTTAAGTCAAATTACTTTATGTCTCTGAACCACATTATTTTTATCCAAAAAATGGGAATAACAATATATACATTTGGGGTTGTTGCAAGATCTGTGTGAAATTATACATCTAAAGTATTTCCTGCAATACCTCAACAATCTTTCTTTCAGTATTATCTGACGTTGTGGCAATGAGATCTCTTTCAAATGGTACTTCCACAAATATAACAATCGGTTATGACAATGATCCCAAAATTCTTCACACCCTACTGTATCACTGCAGATAGAACTATGTGTTCAGCATAGTCTTAATATAAAGTATAACTTATTGTGTACTGTTTCTTCCAAAGAAGTAGGTGATGAGTCTTGGACCCTATCCATAGACTTGATTCAGTGAAAACAAAATATACAGTTTTTAAATGAATATTTTCTAGATTATTAAGCATAAGAGAAAATTCTAGCAAATGTTTTTACCTGCAACACCCACGTGAATTCAGATATACCTATGTTAAGAGATGGATTTGAACAAATGCCCTCTAAATTTTCTTCCTAAGATTTTATGATAACTAAATGGGAAGGGTAACTACAGAAAAAAGTAATATGCAATGGGAGAAAGCCTATGCATTTCAGTCCTCAGAAAATAAGAATTACAACTTCTATTTAAAATAATGACTATTAAAAATATTGGCTATGATATTTTTATTTCCTTAAAGACATCTAATTATGAACACTTTCAAATGTATAGAAAATGACAAAACACTCAAGTACTCACTACACATATTTAACTCATAACATTTATCACATCTCCTTGATATTATTCTTTTAAAGACAGAAGATAAAACTAAATATCTTTTCCCATCCTCCACCCTCTCCCTGACCTCCTTCCCCCAAGGCTACTCATTGTGTGAAGTTGATCTATATCCTTATGATGGTATTATGTGCCCATAACCATATATAATATAGTTTGGTGAAATTTTAGACTTTATTTAATTTATCTATTTTTCAGACATTTGTTTTTTTAACTTTACCTGTATAGACACACCTAACTCTACTTGGAATTCCAGACTATAATTGTGTCACAATTTATTGAACCATTTCTTTATTGAGTTATTATCATGAATGTTTTGCTGAAACAACTCTGCAAAACGTATATGTTCATGAAAGATTTCGTGGGTTGTAGGGTGTGGTGAAATTAACTAATGGTCAATTTGCAACACCTAGCTGAACTAAATCAGCGTGGTTCTGGGTGGGGAAGGTCCACCTGAGGATTGTTGCCTACAGCATAAAGGAGAGCTGGAGGGGAAGTTATGTGCTGCTGATTCTCCTGGAGAAGCTTGCTCCAGCGGCTGTTCCTGGTATGAATTTGGCTGTTCTCATTGGAGGAGGTGCTTAAGTCCTCACTGTCACCAGGGATGGCAGATATTCTCTTTGGGGGAGCTCTGATCTTCTCCTTGAGCATGGCTTCCTGGCTCCAGGGAAGATCCCTCCACCTTCTGGCACAGTTCCTTTATTATAAAATAATCCTATAAATTATGTGTCAGGTATTAAATCTATGCCCTACCCAGCCCTGACTACAACATAAGGAATATACATGTTTTATTTAGTTCTCATTTCCATATTACCATCCAAAGTGACCATACTGATTTACATGCCTACTAGTACACATGTTTCATATGATTATGGCTCTGTGACTTGCCTTTTCAATGAACCTGCTGTTCTTAATCTGAACTCATTTTCCTATTGAACCATTACTTTTTCTATATTAATGTACAAATATACACACTTTCACAGTTATATGAATTGAAAATATATTGTATCATTGTATATATATTTTATATTGTATCAAGTATATATTTTTTCAATTGTTGGTTATATGCATTGAAAATATTTTCTCCCAGTGTTTGCATTTTAGTTTTGACTAGTTTACATAACACATAGTCTCTTAACTTGAATGTAGTTGATTTTCCTCTTTGAGGAGGTGGTAGAGAGCAGTGGCTCCACACCAGAATGCCTAGATTGAACTGACACCTCTATCACTTACTATGCAGATTAAGGAAGTTAATAGTCTTCCTAGGTCTCGGTCTTTTATGAAGATTATAATAATAGTTGCTCCATGAAGTTTTCATGAGGATTACATGAGTTAGTGTATTTTGCATACTAAAAGTATCAAATACATAAAATATAATACATAAAATAACTCAAATACTTGTTTATTACCATTTTACTTTATGATTTGTGTGTCTTAGTTCTCTCTGAAGAAATATTTATCTTCCCTGATGAATATAAAATCAGTGTCTTAAATTTTCTGTAGTATTTCAAAATTTTGCCTCTGTATAGATTCAACTAGCGCTTACTTCTAAGTGTGTATGTGTGAGAAGTCTATTTGTTCTCACATGGATAGCCATTTCTCAGCAGCATGTTTCTTTGGCTTATCTTCTCCTCACAGTGTGCCTCTGTCATGGACTCAGTGAGCTATTGATTCTGCGCCAGTGGTCTGTTTGTCAATACCATACTGCCTTTATTACTATAGTTTTATAATACACCTACAGATATGGTAATTAAAAATTTTACATTTTTGCTTCTGTATGGATCCATATGGAATTTATTTTTAAGAGTGGTATGTGTAGGAAGTCTATTTTTTCTCACACAGATAGCCATTTTTTAAACAGCGTTTATTGATAGCTTATCTTTTCCTTGCAATGTACTTCTGCCATTCAATGGATTTCCCATTCGGTTCCAGTAATCTATTTGCCAAAACCATACTGCTTTAATTACTATATCTTTATACTACACCTGCAGATATGTAATTATGAGACTTACTGCTTCATTCTTTTTCAAAATCACTTTGTCTATTCCCAGCCTTTTTTTTTTTTAACACATGAATTTTGGGTCAAATTGTAAATTCTGAAGTCTGACCAGCTCACTTTGAAATTTCAATAGTGAGGCTTGATTTCATCCTAAGAAAGTAATTTGTACTAGATGCTAAGCAATGTGCTATGAGGAAAGAGCCCTTGGCTAGGATTTGAAGATCTGTGTTAGACAAGCCCATTCGTGACTCTGAGCTTCAGCTTTCCCAAATGCAGAAGAGGCTGGACCATGATTACACAGTGATGTACCTGGAACAGTACTGCTCAGACAACAGTCCCTGGAAGAGCTGCCTCAGCCTCACCTGGGAGTTCATTAGAATTGGAAATTGGAATCTGAATCTCGAGAATGAAGCCCAGTAATCTGCTCCACAAGCTTTCGGGAGGTTTGCATGTATGGTATGAGAGTTAATCTCATGTGTCAACTTGGCTAAGACAGTACCTAGACATCTGGTTAAACATTATTCTAGATAGTTCTGTGAAGGAATTTTTTTAAATGCGATTAACATTTAAATCAGTAGACTTTGAGTAAAGCAGATTACTCTCCATAATGTGGGTAGGCCTCATCTACCCAGCTAACGGCCTTAACAACAACAGTAACAAAAAGACTGATATGCTGGGGGAAGAAGGAAGTCTGCCAGAAGAATGCCTTTAGACTCAAACTGCAACTTATCCCTGGGTTTCCAGCCTACACTGCAGATTTTGGACTTGCCAGTCTCCACAATCACAAAAGCCAATTTTAATTCCTTAAAATAAATCAGGGGAGGGGGTGAGAGAGAGGCAGAGACCAAGACAGAGAGAGATACACAATCCGATTATTCACTTTCTCTAGAGATTCCTAACACATGGTAGACTCTGCAAAGCTCACCCACAAATGTACCCAGCATGACTCCATCATGCATGACTTTTAAATTCCCTCATTGGTTGAATGGTCATGTCCACAATCTAGGTCACAGGATGCCTGGCTTGAGGTATTTCTTTTTTTTATAGAAAACATACTAATTATATTGAATGGACAATTTAGGGAGAGCAGAAGTTTTATTTTCACAATGAGTTAATTTAAATTTTTTTTAGTAAGAAGTTTACCTGGTAATTTATAAATTTCTATACACTAAACAGCAAAAGCATCAGCAGAGAACTGAAATGTTAGAGCTAAATACCTAGTCATAGCCAAATCATAGATGAAAATAAAGTATCTCTGACATAAAAATGTAAGACAATACCAGCTTCTTTTAGCAAAATATTTGAGTTCTCTATATAATTTAAGAAGGCTTTTTTTTTTTTTTTTTTGGTAGAGTAAGTCCATAGCTGTAAGCATAGACAGAAGCTTTGTCCTCATTTACCTGGAAGCAGAAAGTATTTTGTGGCAAAATTAGGCCTCAGGCGTATGAGACACCTTGCTGAATTAGAGAAACAAAACTAATATACATATGGAGAGAGTCATAGAAGAGATTTATCATGGATATTGACTTAATGCAGTTATAGAGGGAGAAAAGTCCCAAGATTTGCCTTGTGCAACCAGAGACTCCAGAAAGCCAATGGTATATATGTCTGAAGGCAGGAAATGTGGATGGGGTGTAAGTCCTGGAATCTCTTTCTGCCCAAGTAGACCTAACTCTAGAAGACTGAGACTGGCTCTTCCTCTGCCATTTTGTTCTATTCAGTCCTCAACAGACTGAATGATGTCTACACTGGTGAAGGTGGTTTTTCTCTACTCAGTCTTCTAATTCAAATGCTAATCACTTCTAGAAACACCCTCACAGACACTCAGGAGAGAACAAAAAGTTTTACTGGCTGTCTGGGCATCCAATAGCCCAGCCAAGTAGACACACAAAATTAACCATCACACTTACACCACAATAAGAAGAAAGATTGAATACATGCAGCTATAAATTTCATGAACTCCATAACCATAACTGGAACAGGAGGAGAACAGTCAACACAAAAAGAGTCTGTAGCTAGAACTAGGAAAAACGTTCATAACGCAAAGGTTTTTTTCTAGTAGTGGGCCTCAAACCCAGAACCTCAGACATGCTAGGCTAATGCTCCATTATTGAGTTACGTCCTTGATAAGTATTTTGAGATAATAAAATACATTCTGAATAACCTGGATCTAAATTCCCACCCAGCAAACCAAAGACTTTTGTGATCTTTACTAGTGCTAACATTTTATGTTTCTAAGTGTACAAACAGAATACTATCAGGGAATTTTGCTGACTTGGACAGCAATGGATTGAACCTTAGCAAGTAACTGGTGGATTTAGAAAAAGGAAAGTAAAAAACATCTTCTAATCAGCAGACCCATTTTCTCACTGTGTGAGGCACAACACACATAAAACTATGGCTACTTGTAACAACTAGAGGAGTTTGCAGACAGAAAGATAATCCTCTTGTGTGGAATACAGAAATGTATAACCTTTTATCTTGACTAGAAAGTGTTTGGTGTTTTCAAATGGCACTAAGTTGTCTGAGGCTGGGGCCAGGCCCTAGGAGATATTTAGCAGCCCCTGCAGCCCCTACTCTCCCTCCAGGCTGGGGAACTCTGCACTGAGTCAGTGCGGGAGGCTTGGAATGTAGGATGAATATTTATAAGTGAAAATGCATTAGAAGAGCGTAAAGAACCTCTATGCCCAGCCCTCCATGAGACAAAAGAAATGTCCAAGGGAGACAACCTGCTAGAGTTTTGTAAGCTTCCAATATTTTAAAATCTATTATTTTTAAATGGCACCTCTCCTCCCTGCATCTGAATAGGGAGTTTCAAATACACACTACCCCATCCCCTGCCTTTATCTGCTGTCCTCTTAGGGACTCTGTTGAGAAACTTTCTTTTGAATTTATCAGACCTGACTCTCCAAAGGGAAGCCAACAAAGCCGGCATGTTTCAGAAATCATATGCTGTCATTAAAATAGCTGTCCATTCTCCCAGAGCACCTCCCATAGAAGCATTTTAATTCTCTAACCAAAATGTAGTTCAGCCTTTATTCTGCAAAGCCAATTTGTTTATGTTTCCAAGTTCAATCACAATCTATTTGTAAAACCTACTTAAAAACAGAGTCACATAGCCAGAAATGATCATGCTCTAATTTCCTTATTAGAAAGATTCTCGTTGCAGCTGGTAGCTTGATTTGACTGCTCCCAGAGTATGGAGTGACATGTTCTTACCCTCTTTTCCTGATTTTGTTCTTCATTTCTTTGGGGCCCCTACCCCGCCCTGCAGCCCAACATACCAATATCAAGGCAGAAAGAAGCAGCAATTCCTGACATTGTTGCTAGGATAGAAGTGAAAGAAGAGGCAGCCGCCTCTCTTCCTGTCAGGAAAATATCCAAATCAGACCGCTCATAATAGCTGAAGAAAAGAAGGAAATGTTTCCAAAACACACCATAACCAGAAAGATGCTTTTAGGGTTCAGGTAAAAGGTCAGTTATTTCAAAGACTTGGAAGAATGTTTTCTAGATAACTGAATCAAAATTAAAGCAGAACACCAATGCAGCATTCAAGAAAACTTATCTTCTCTGCTTTTGTGGGACAAAATTTTCTTTCTAATGCAGGTGAGTCAATCTTTCTAACATAGTAAGATATCTTTTTTCAAGATAATTTAAAATTCTCTAATGAGAAATGCAAATTAAAACAACACTGAGATTCCATCTCACTCCAGAAAGAATGGCCAGGATGAAGAAAACTACCAACAACAAATGCTGGAAAGGCTATGGAGAAAAAGGAACTCTTCTACACTGTTGGTGGGAGTGTAGAGTGGTGCAACCACTGTGGAAATCAGTCTGCAGGTTCCTGAAAACACTGAGATTGGACATCCCACTTGAACCAGCTATTCCACTTTTGAGCATATTCCCAGAAGAACTGAAAACATCATACCAAGGTGATACATGTGCACCCATGTTCATAGCAGCACAATTTGTAATAGACAAATCTTGGAAACAGTGTAAATGCCCATTGACTGAGGAATGGATAAAAAAGATGTAGTATTTTTATACAATGGAGTATTACTCAGCTATAAAGGATAGACCACATTGAGGGTTTTATAGGTAAATGGATGCAACTTGAGACCATACTTAAAAGTGATTTAAATCAAACTCACATGTGAAAATACTGTATTGTTTCCCTAGTGTAAGAAACTAAAAGAGTAAATAAGATATAAATTCTTCAATAAATATTGTGAAAGGATACGAAACTGCTTAAAGGGGAAAAATAACTCAGATAAGGAAAAGGAGAAAAGAAGGAAGGGAAAAGAAAAAAAGATATAAATTTTTATATATACACTTAAGATAGCTAAGATGATTGTACTGCTAATTCTACTAGTTCTTGGAACAAAACAGTTAACATTCATAGGATTAGATCAATTTTGCATGTTTAAGTCTAGCAATCTGAGTAATCTCTTTTAAAGATTACTATGCAGAATAACAACCTTAATTATGTTCCTAACACCTTTTTTTGCAAGCCTATGTTGTTACTGTTTTGGGCTCTTCAGCATTGTTATTGATTTGTCTCTTTTGGTTCTTTTTTGTTTTCTTTGTGTTTTGCTTTGTTTTGTTTTGTTTTCCCTTCTAATACAGAAAGGACAGATGTACATGTATAGTCTTATACATGCCTAGAAGATCTCCTAAAGAATTTACAAGAATTGATAGTAATGGTATGAACAGCTACCTTTAAGAAAATGAGACAATGGTAGCCATTGCTGATTTTTTGTTGTCTTGTTTTGAAGTCCAATAATGCTTTTATTCTTTGTTTTGATTGGTTTTAGTCTGTTTTCTATTATTTGACTTCAATATGTGTGAAGATATGGGCTGCTATTTTGAAGAGAACAAGAGATATTACGATAACCATTGTTGCTTTTCCTATCGTCTGGTTTTGAAGCCCAGTAATGCTTTCATTCTTTGTTTTGATAGGTTGTGTGCTGTTTTGTTTTGTTTAAATTCATTGTATGTGAATATATGGACAACTATTTCAGGGAGAACAGGAGACATTATGGTAGCCACTATTGATTTCCTGTTGTCTTGTTTTGAAATCCTGTGTTGCTTGCATTGTTTTGTTCTGATCTGCTTTGTTCTGTTTTGTTTTGTTTTATTCTCTTTAAAATTAAAAAAAAATTTTTTAAATAAAATAAAATAAAATAAAATTCTGTAATGATAGAGGGCTTTGAATTATTTCAGTGTCTGCATAATTTGGTGAAATCTGACTCATCTTTTGTGAATGGTTCAAATATTTTATGATGTTTTCCTCTGCCTCTCACTATTTTCCTAATATAGCAGAGCTATTTGTTTTATGCAGTATGATAGATTTTACTACTCCAACAGAAGATGCTATGAAAACTGCAAAGATGCTCTTGTTTTGCTTTAGTGACGGCTAAAGGTCACCGTGGTAACATCTTTTCAATTGCCCAGAGATATTGCCTACTGTCTCTGTCAAATTAAACTATTTTGAGAAGCAGCATGGTTTAAGAGACAAAGTAAATATATGACACTAGTTACTCAGCATGAAACTTGTTCCAAAAATATTCTGGGGATACAAAAATCAGACAAAACAACATGTTTCAGACCTCATAAAGCTCTAATTTGTATTGGGCAATTCTACCTCTCCTCGATGGTTTTCAAGAGTTCTCAAGCTACTATAATTCCTTTGCCCATGCTTCCAATTTTCTTTGGAATTTCTCTATCATTTACTCATTCTTTCTCTTCCTATTTTCATTCATTCCTCTCTTGAAATGTCATCTCCACAAATACCTTTGAGACATACATTTCTAACTGCTCACCCAGTCTTTATTCATTTGCCCCTTTATTCTCTACCTGTTTATTTAAGGTATATGTGTCCAATTTAAAATAGCTTCTCAGATTTCAGCAATGAGAAGTGACCACACAACAGTCTTGGTCAAGGAGATGAAAATGGAATTTACTGTATAGAATTTAAAGAAGGCATCATAGGCCATTCAAGAAATGCAAATTAAAACAATATGGAGATTCTATCTCCTGAAAGAATGGCTATCTTCAAGAAATCAAATGATAAGTAACAAATGCTGGCAAGACTTCCATGAGGGAGAATGAACACTTCTTCACTGTGAGTGGGAGTTTACAATCACTATGGAAATCAGTATTGAGATTTCTCAAAAAAACTAAAAATAGAAATTTCATTTGACCCAAAGAGCAAAGGACATCATATCACAGGGATGCATGAATATCCACATTTATGGCAGCACAATTATAATAGCTAAATCTTGGAAGTACCCTGTATGTACATCAACAGATGGATAAGTAAAGAAAATGAGATATTTATACATATTTATATGGGATTACTATTCTTCCATAAAGAAGGGCAAATGAGTCATTTGTAGGAAAATAGATGTTAAGTGAAGTAAATCAGACACAGTACCTTACATATCACATGATTTTTCTTAAATGAGAAGCCCAAAATATAAATAAAGTGCAAAAGTAAAGCTAGACAATAGGAAGAAGATAGATCATTTTCAAATGGGAAGGAGATCAAAAGATGAAGGGAGCAGATGGAAAGGGAATAAAGAAAGAATTAAAATTTGTTATGTTTATGTACCAATTCCCATGAGGAATGAAATTATCATGTACTGCAAACATGTACTAATAAAAAATTGAAAAAAATGCAGAATAGTTGGAATCCTGTACAGAGTTAGTAAGAAGCTAAAATGGTCAAGCATTATGAAAAACCTTAGATTATTCCTCAAAAAAATTAAAAACAGGCCGAGGATTTAGCTTAGCAGCTTAAGCACCTCCCTGGCAAGTGTGCAGTCATGAGTTTGATCCCCGGCACCAAAAAAAAAAAAAAAAAATTAAAAACAGATCTACCATTAAAAAAGAACTTACAGGATGTTTTCTGTTTTTTATAAAAATTTATCTGATATGCTGAATGACCCCTTAATCTTAGTTTTAGTCTTTATTCTTCCTCTTCTTATCTAAGGTCTCAATACCGCATTTGGAAATATAGCAGGCATTTTACAATGTTAAGGGCTATGCATCAAGGGTGATGAAATACTACAGTTAGAAGAATCTGATGATGTTCCTGATATATCTTGCTTGTCTTAGACTAACTCTGATTTTCCATGACATGAGACTAGTAAACTTTCTGACTTCAGGATCTTTTGTTAGGTTTTGTTGCTTGCAAGTGTAAATAAACTATTACCAATACACCCAACTGAGAGGCTCATAGTAAATTTGTGTGAGATCCCTGTCTAATCCTACAACTCCAACATCTCATATTTCACTCACCATATTAGGGTTCTTCAGGGAAACAAAAAAATTCAACGATTTGATTTATACAGTTATGAGGGTTCAGAAGTCTCAAGATCTGTACTAAAAAATATACATATGAGAGGAGGGAAGTGTGTCAACTGCTTCAAGTCTGATGATGTGAAGAGATTCAGAACTAGGAGAGTACAAGTTCCAGCCTGAAAACAGGAAAAGACTGATGTCACAGCTCAAGGAGCTGAGTAATCCTCTCTTACTCAGCCTTTTTGTCTATCTGAGTCTTCAGTTGATTTGGAAGGGAAGGCAATCTACAATACTCAGGCTGCCGGCTCATCCAGAAATATCCTCACAGATATACCCAGAATAATACTCGACCACATGTGGTGGCATGCCATGGCCCAGGATGGCATAAAACTGACCACCTTCCTCAACATGCATGCTTGATAGGGATTGGCAGGGAAACCAGCAGCCCACAAAAATGAATTTCTCAGAAATTCTCAAAGCCTTCTTATTTAAAATTATTTTTACAATTGCTAGATAAAATATTTTTATTTCCAAATCTAGCAAGCCTACCATTTTGTTTGGAGACCACCTAAAACGTTTTACGTGTATTCCAGACATCTCCAGCATTTTGTAATTTCAGTATTTTCTGCATGTTTCTGTGATTACTGTATTGTGCTTTCTATACAGTGTTCTTTACTGACATTACTGATGTGTTTCCCCTATACTAAATGGTTCCAATCTGCAAAGTGTTTGGAGTACATAAGAATATACGGCTATCTGGACATATGCACACATTCTCCTCTGTGCCAGCTGGCACTGCTTTACTGTCAGAATGCCTGTCCATAGCATCCTGACCTCTTATCTACCCAATTTACTCACCCTAATCTATTTTTAATGTGGGTATGTTAGAATTTTGTCCAAAACAAATAGCTCTAAATAATGATTTGATGAACTAATGTATCAGTAAAACTGATGAATGTTGTAATCTATATTTTGACTTCTCAGAAAAACATTGTTTATCATCTGGTTCTTGATTATGTTTTGTTCCAGCATCTATGTACAGAAGTGATCTTTCATTAGGAAAGGTGCCAGTGTGCAATGTGGTCTCTTTAAACATTGCCCATTTTGTTTGTGTAAGTGCAGACATGCACATACACATGCACACACACATTCAGTAGTCATTTGGTAGCATTTGTATCTTTAAAATCTTCTCCAAGCATTGTCTGTGCTAGTATTTAAGCTCCCAGATGTCGGATGACAATTTCATTGAAGTCACTTGGCACTGAAGCATTACTTATCATAGCCTTAACCAATCATTTCTGTTATTGTTAATCCCTTATATATTCTTGCTATTCAACCAAGAATCCAAGGACCAGAAGCACAGGTCTTGCTGGGGACCTTGTTAGAAGTGCAAATAAGAAAGCCTGTCTCTAGATCTAGAGAATCAAAATTTGCATTTTAATAAGAACCACAAGTGATATTCCTGTGCACACAGAAATTTAGGGAATGCTGATTTAGTGTTTTCAAACTTCAGTGTTCATTGGAATCACTTGGAGAGCTTGTTAAAACAGAGTGCTGGGCCCAGCCCCAGAATGTCTGATCTAGCAGACAGCAGTGGAGTCTGCAAATTTGCATTTCTAACGAGTTCCCATATTTTGCAGGTCTTTGGACCACATTTTCGAGAACTTCTGCTCTAAAACCAGAAACTCCAAAGCATACAATATCAAAATTAGTAAAAATTCAATGGCTTGATAATCAAAGGTGTGAATTTAGCTCTTATTCTTCAAGCCATATGACCTTGAAAAGGCTTTTTTTGTCCTTTTCTCGTAGGTAAAAAAGACAATGTGAAGATCGAGCTGAGCACAGCACTCATCTTCTCAGCAATTATTTATTTGTCTACTCTTCCTCCTGCACTGTCAGCTCCTTGAAACCAGGAACCATATTTTAATTATCATTTTATCCCCTATGAGACCAGAGAAGTCTCTTGGTTGAACAAGTCAGTAAATGAGCAAATAAAGAAATGAATCTAAGACGTGAGATAATGGTTGTGAAAGTGGTTTTTCAATGAGAGGCATTTTTATTATTGTTGTATGGCATATGATAGCCAGTCCTTTAAGATTACTGATAAACTACAGTTTTAAGGACACTTATCAGTTATCAGTTACCGCAATAGCAACAGCTAACACTCATATATAATGATATTGGGCTAGACACAAAAAAGTAATAATAGTGAAGAAAACACATGGAAATACTGAATGCAGTATTCATGGAAACTGTGACATTAGTGGCATGATTTGATGTGTCTGGAGAAGAGAAAACTGAAATAACACAACTGGACTTAGTACTAGTCAAACATTCCAGCAAAGTGTCAGTGAACTTTGGTGGAAAAAGTGGTGCTACTGCTTGAATAAGTTAGAAAGCTTCAGGGCAAGGAACTCTGTAGTTTCAAAATGTTATGGTTTGGATCTAAAATATCCCCTCAAAGACTCACAGGTTCAGAGGTGGGGCTTTGGAAGGTGATTGGATCATGGGGGCTTTCACTTTATCAGGGAATTCATTCACTGATGGAGGCACAGTCTGATGGCGTTAGTGAGAGGTAATGTAAATGAAAATGAGGCCTAGTTGAAGGGAATGGGTCATGGAGGTGTGAATTTGAGGATTATACCTTGTCCCCAGCCCCTTAGTCTCTGGGTTTTTACCACTCTCTCCCTCCTGGCTTCCATGAAGTAAGCTTTCCTCTGCCATGACCTTCCACTGTGATGCTTCTACCTCATCATTGGCCTACTAAGCTAAAACAAATCTTTCTTCCGTTAAGGTAGTACTCTCAGGGGTTCTATCACACTGATGAAAAGCTGACTAAAACACAAGCTTAGCAATTTAAGCATTGTTTAGAAGGGAGAGGTTTTGGAAGGGTGAGAGGTAACAGGAAGGTCAGGAAGAGTACAGATTTGCCTGCATCCCACCCCCACCTGTGCTTGCATGACCTCGAGATAATTATAATTAATTCCGAGCTCCAAACCAGGCCTGGGTTCTCTAACTCTCGTTTCACACATCCCGCTACTTCCAGGGGACTCAGCCCTGCTTACAATCTTTCAATATCTAGGGAACCAAGCGCTCAAATTAGGGCCCTAGGAAAAGTTCTAATTTTCTTGTCATCTTGGAAATCTTTGCTGCAGACCATAGTCTTACTACGTATAATGGTAGTAAAAGCAGGAAGCAAACGTTTCTGCTCATGCTGAGAGTATACTGCTTGTAAAAGGGTAATCTGACCAGCAGCTCTGTGTGTAAGAATATGAGCAGCAAAGTGTGATCAGGAACAAGCAACATCATTGGATTAAGAGGGAGTAGATGCCCTTTGTACTTGAGAGCATGAATCTGTTTCCACAAGATGTTTTCATTTTCCCCTGCCTTGTACATCTGTCACCTCTTTATTTGCATTGATTCTTTTCTTTAAAAGAAAAAAAAAAAAACAATTCAGTGTAGGACTAGGCTATACTGTGGTAGGATTTAATTAATGTTTGGGAAGTAGTTTGAATTTCTCTGATGAAAGGTGTTGGCTGCCACTTACAGTCTTACAGCACAATTTTCCTGGTGTTTGTGGTGTTTGTTAAAGTTCTAAAGTGAAATAAAATTCAGTTGGATCTGAAGCACTGCTGATGGGTGAGGTTTTACTAAATAAGTTAAAGAAAATGGCTTATTCAAATCGCTGAAACACGAATATATCTGTAATATTGTGCTATACCTTAAAATACTTGCACAAAGAAAAGGTTATAAAGCCCGGAAAGTGGGTATCAGCTCCCTACCAATGGATAATTGTAATGGGAGTCATGGGTTCCTGCAAGGCATTCCAATTAAATTAACAGAAATCAGTACCTAGGGTTTCAGGTAATTTACGTGGGAAAGTTGAATACAGCTACTATTTGTATTTGCATTTGAGATCAGCAAATCCAAAGAACAGAACATTTAGGCAGAGCCAAATGTGGGTGTAGCAGACATAAACATCTCTGTACTTATGTACACAAATTAGTATAAACATTTGATAGGCTTCAAATTATTTTGAATGGCTTTTCCTTCTCTCTGATGACACTGAAATGTCACAATCTCCAGACCGAAAGCTGCTCTGAGAGCTGCTAAAGCACTTCCTCAGGAATACTTACTTTTATTTTCAGCACAACTCCAACATGCTTGGTTGGCTAATTTCTAAATCCATGGCATGTTGGAAGCAAGAAATTAGATAATGGAATGAGGCTGCTGCAGACAGATGCCCTAATATCATGAAGAGTGGCACAGACATGCTTGCCAGGTATTTTGCTCAGCAGTCAATTCCCTCATAGTGTTCACCCATAGACAATGTCTGTCCAGGCTGGGCAGATGGCCAGTGAGCCAGCCAGCCAATCGGTAAGTAAATCCTTCTCATTTGCCTGGGTTCTGTTTAAGTCACTGAGCTGAATTTTCATTAGGTTTGTAAACCTACTGGGTAAAGACACATCTTACCGCATTGCAGTCTTGCTACTACAGATCGTGAATGCTCCAGAGGATAGACAGCGATTGCTGGACACCCATATTTCAAGGACATATTAGGTGTGGCTGTAAGTCCTACTGTAAGTGCACTGATCGAGTGTGCAGGATCTACATTCAAATCCCAGACAGCAGCTGGTTAGACAACCCTGAGTCAGTTATCCATAGAGCTATAAGAAATCTTGGCCATGAACTTACCTTCTTACCTCATTTTTAAAATGAGGAAAGTGAGTGCCACAGTGGTTACATGTAAAAGCCAAATATTATCAGAACAGGAAATTTGATGAGAATAAAAAACAACAGTGTACCTGGATCATACCAGTAGCATCACATCTAACATTCTTTTTAATCATCAAAAAGTTCTGTGAAGTGTTATCATCTCTGTTCTAAGGAAGAAGGCTTGGGGAGGTTCATCAAGTGCATAAGACCACATAGTTAGTGCACGATAGAACTGAGGTACAAACCCAGGTCTGCCTGACTCCAAAATCCATGCCATTCACTCTGTCTCCACCTAGGAGGCAGGTCTCCTTATTTCATTTACTTTATATTGAGCATAAGAGGCTTAAAACAAATTAGGACACTCTAGAGCTATTATTACAGGGGAGACTTAATTGTATCATAGAGGTGCCCATGGGACATTCACATTTTAGCTGAAATTTCAATATTAAAATGATTCTTTCTAGTAAGAGCAAGGAAATAAGACTTTTCACAGCCATAATGTGGCAGAGAATGCTAATAGAGGAGAAAAACACAGACAGGGCATGGAGGGCAGAGTTCTGAGCAGACGAGTCAAAGTGTCATGTAAACAAACCCAGAGAGAGGCATTTCTTGGCAATTAGAGGCAGGTATTTTGCAGAAAGCACTAAGGGAGCCAATCTTCATAGAAATCAACAAACAAAGGCTGTATTTAAAGAGAAATATGAGAAATTACATTAGCAGAGATGGAGAATAATCTCAAGGCACAAGCAGCTACCACCATTCTAGCCCTCTGGCAAAAACAGTGTGAGGTCCATAGCAAGGATGAGCAAAAACTGCCAGCAGAAAAGTCCCGCCCCCACGTAAGGCACAATTCTTTTAGACACAGAAGGAGCTAGATGCTTCACTGATCCACGTTCACCACATACTCTTGGTAGTTGTTTATCACCATGTTTTCTTTGTGGCTATAGTTTATCAAATGAATTTGAAATATGGCCTCTGGATTTGAATTTCAGCTTCAACAGTCCCCAATAGTATGACCTCAGGCAAGCTCCCTAGCCTATTTCCTCACTTGTAAAATTGGATAAAAATTTGTGTTCTATGATTAGATTACGGGAACATTAACTAAGGTAAGTTAATGCCAGATGGTAGTTGGAATGATTCCTGGCACATAGTGAGAGCTCAATACATCTTAGTTGTTCTTATGACAATGTAAGTTTGCTTAGATGATAAGATAGGATTCATGTCTGTCACATGGTAAAAATTTGCTAAATATTCACTGTTAGACTTGCTATGTGTGTCCATCAAATGTCATTGGTGGACATTTATTTATAAAGTGTTCGGTTAACCTATCCAGGTACAGTTTTATACAGATAGTTGGTCAGATGGGCTCCATTTACCTTCGTCAACAAAATTTTAGAACACAGAACAGTTAACTGGAGAAGTGTCAAACTCGCCTTTAATCACCTTGCAGAAAGCTGTTCTAAAAAGAGATTTCTATCTGGTGCATACAGTGTTACCACACATACGAGTTTCTTTTTCTAATGACATTAATAATTGAAGAACCTCAAACATAAATCAAGATTTGGCATTTTCTACTGAAAAATCATATGGTGTAAAGGATATCACAGTATATATATATACACAGTATATCTCACCAGATCTTCTCCTGTGAGCCTCTTCTGAAATCTCCCACAGAGAGGGGGCACTGACCTACAGCTTCATGAGGTGAGGAGTCCTAAGAAGATTAACTAAACACACTCTATTTTAAAGAATTATAACTGGTCCCTAAGAATATCAACAGAACACATTTTATTTTAAAGAATCATAACTGATGCTAGTGGGTAAAAGCTGAAAGAAGTGAGAGTGTGAAAAATAGCAAGAAAATAGACTGACTGCCTGCGCAGCAGTCAGTTGAAATTCTGAATTAATTCCCCCCACAGGCCACCCTCAGACCAGTGATTTACATGGTCTGTGTTAAGTAATAAAACAGCCACAGGGAAAAATCCACTAACAAAAATATTGCTTCCTCTGCTGCCTGGTTGGAAGTGAAGAATATGAGAAGCTGCCTGCTCTGCAGACTGTAGAGAGAGTAAGGTGAATGTGGAGGGATGACAGTCGGGTCAAAATGGTGCCACCTTAATCCAAGAGGTATTGAAATGATCAAGAGATGAAGGCTTGACATGCTGAGGTCTGTGATAAATAAAGCATATACAATTGGTTGGGTGACAATGAAAATACCAGAACTGTGCTGTTTCCAACCATCTCTTCATATTGAAAGAATCATTCATTCAGAGGTAAAGCATTCATGGTACTAAATAACCAGGTTGTAAGATATTCCATGTGAGGTTTGTTTGCTAGTTTATTTTCAAGAAGCTGCTTTGTATTCCCAGCCATATGCCTATGCAACTGCTTTGGCTATTTTGAGTGACACAGACAGTCAATACAACTGAACCAAATCAAATAAGAACGGTCCTTGGCCAAAGAACCTGTTGGCTTTGAGTTGTGCACTTCCTTCAGCACCATTATCACACAGGTGGAGAGAGGCATAGGCAGCCAGTTGGGGCATGTGTCCATCATGCGGTCAGTTATCTGTGGCTCTTTAGAAGAATCTGCAGGCACAGCCTGGCTCCAAGGGAAACTTAATTTAAAGTGGTTGCCAGATGACCAGCCTAGAGCCATTCAATATACCCAAACACAATGAACCTGGGGGATGTGTGACTTGTTTGATAGGATCATCAGCCACTTTGATTCTTCCCAGCAGGAAAAGTAGAAGTGAAATTTGTACATTTCCTCCTTTTGATATAATGAAGCATTCCATAAGCTGAAATCTCAGGACCCAATTATAAAGGCCAAATTGCTCTTTTACTCACTATAAGATAAATAGCTATGGTCTCATTGATCTTGCCCTTTGTAATTTACCTTATCTCATGAATTCCTCACAATAAGGAAAGTGTTTGTTCTGCTTATGGATCTGTTGTTTGCAAGTAACAGAACCTCAGCTTAGCCCAAGAAGACAGGAGGAGCAGGACTTATTGTAAAGTCATAGGACAGTCTCACTGGAATCTAGAAAAAGCTGAACAGTCAGGCCTCAGGACAGACAAAATGGACAGGGCTCTAGGATCTGTCACCACCCCTTGTTTGGTCAAGTGTTCGCCCTTGTCTCAACAGCCTCTATTTGGAACACAGAGGTGGCCCAATTAACAGAGGCTAAAATTAGAGCACAGAGGTGACTAATTATAAGAGGTTAAAATGAGGGTTAGATTGCTGGAGAAAAGGGTACAAGCAAAATATTAACCCCCAAAATTTGAGTACAGCATAATTATGTCATTTGTCACATAAAGAAGCAGAAGCACATAAAACAGGACGGCTTATTCTTCTAGCTGGCAATTGGCTGTAGGCCAGACAGACTTAACTTTAAATCCTATAGCCCACTTGCTATTGGATCATGGACAATGTGTTTAATCTTTGTACTCCAATTTTCTCATCATCAAAACAAGCTCATGTCAAAGGTTTGTTTTTAGGATTAAATTAAAAGATAATTTATTTAACCCATCTAATTTATTTCCTGGAATATAGCAGGATACACAAAAAGGATAATAGCTTTTTTTCTCACTTGAGAAACCACATTTTAACCTGCATTACAGTTTGAGCACTGAATTACATGGTCTTTTGCTTTTCTTCTTCTGTGTCTATGGGCAGCCACTCCCAAGGCCTGTCAGTCCCTTGGGGACCATGTTTCATTTCTTTTGCATCCTACCCTGGACTGGCTGAGCACGCTGGCAGTCTCTTCAAATTCTCGTGGAATTAAACTGGCTGAATTAGTTCACATGTCACTTTTCTTTTTAGAAAACTCCCCAGGATGTACACTCTCACTGGGTTTCATTGTGTTTCTCTCAGGCTGTGTGTTTCTCTGGTGTACCAACCTGGTTTTTCCTTTCTTCTCTTTCATGTAGCTCCACCTGGAAGCCAGTGGCTTGAGTTTGCCAATGCCTACAGTTTATCACAGAATAGTGCCCCAAGTTAATGTGTGCTATTCAACTCCACATGGCTCTAAATGAAGAGGATGCATCCTGAAATCTAGCTCAGGAGCACATTATCTTGGATGTTTTTATTGTGTAGTGGGAAGTGGGGCAGAGAGCAGAAAATCTTTATACCAACTGGGAAAACTGAATAGTTTTTAAAGCTGAAGAATGCTTCCAAATAAGTATTAAAATGATGAAGATGTGTCAAGTAGGAAGTGGATAATTGCTTGTCTAAAGCTCTCCTGTGCTCTCGCAGTCTTCCCTAAGTTACACAAAGTCTCAACATCAACCATCAACAGGTGGTCAAAAAACTACACCAGTAGCTAACTTTGAAGATACACCACAGGGTTCAGGAAAGATAGGAAAAGGAGAAGGAGATTCATATTTTATGAAGCTATTGTGTGTCTGTGGATTAAAAACTGGTGGTCAACATAACACCAGCTGAATTAAATCAGCATGGTGCTGAATATAGACGGCCCACCTGAGGAAAGTTGCCACATAAATAGAGACATAGAGATGAGCTAGGCATTGTGGGTTCTATTGAGTGTTGGTGTTCGAACCATTGATTCTCCTGGAGGAGCTCGTCATGACTAGCTTCCCCAATACGAGTTTGGCCAATATCATCAGAGGAGCTCAGGGTCTTGTCACTGAGAGTGGCTGAGGTTCACTTTGGGGGAGCTCTGGTCCTTATATTGAGTATCACTTCCTGGCTCCAGAGAGGAAGATATGTGTTGTTTAATCTTGAGAAGATTGTCGTGCTGGCTTCCTGGCATGTTCTTGACTGTTTTCATCGTCTGAAGAGCTTGGAACCTCCGTGTTGCTGAGGATGACTGCAGTACTTTTCAGGGCAGCCCTGGTTCTTGTTTTGAGCATGATTTCTTGGCTCCAGTATAGAAACCTCAGGCACAGCTCTGTGACCCACTTGCATAGACTCACTGGCGTCCACCACTGACCTTTGGGCTTTCACAGCGCAGATCTGTAAAATAGACTGATGTGAGTCCTTCTCGGGGACTCTAGACCTTCAGCTGGACTTGGCAGGCATTATCATGGGCTCTAGGTTTCCATCTGGACTCATGCAGGACACTGCTGTGGGATCCAGGCCTTTCGCTGAATATTCTTTAGTGTCATGGACAGATTTCCTGCACTTTCTTGTGTTAAACTCTGGGTGACCATCATAAAATAATATTATAAATTCTGTGTCCTGATTGTAATTGTTCTCCTCACAACCCTGACTATAACAGTCTGTATTGAACTAAGCATTTTACATACACTATTTCATTTCCCCAGCAACCATGCAAGATTGATAACATTTTTCCATTTTTATGGTCGAGAATTATCAGAGTCAATTACCTCAGGCTATGTAATTAGTAAGGGGATCTGTAGGAACCCAGTAAAGGAGCAGACACCTGATCAGTCTGGCTGCTGCCCCGAGGTGCTCACTTCCTTTTTCAATGTAACCTGACTACCACTGAAGGAGAGAGAAGACTGGCCCCCAAGGTGACTGGCTCAATGAAAAGAAAGGAGAGGAGTTAGTTTTAGAAACTAAGCCATTGGGTTGATCATCCCTGCAACAGAATCATTTGCACACTACCTTGGAGCCCTTCAAGGGAGCGATAAGCACAAAAATAATTACCACCTGGGCTTTTAGAAGAGCCTGACTTGGGCTCCACCCTTTATTATATGTGCATGGACAAGTTACTTGACCTTGCTTGGTCTCAATTTCCTTTCCTGTTATGAAGAAGAATATTCTTTCCTAACTCACAGAACTATTGTAAAGTTTAAATAAGTGTTCCTTGCTTAGTATACCTGGCTCATAGGAAGCACTGCAAAATGCTAGCTGTCAATAGTGGATAATTTTAAAGAAATGCGGATTTTTTTAATCAGTGAAATTGCTTTAAAGATGTTAAATAGGCATGCTCTCCTAATAAAAAGATGTGATTCATTTACAAATAGCAGCATATATTTGCATGTAGACAATAATGTGATAATACCCTTAAATACAGTTTGTTCTTGTAAGAAGAATATAAGAACATACTGCTTCCCATTGATTCTAAATACCACCCCTTTTTGTTTACATTGTTAAATTGCTTAGCAACCTCTTTTCTAGCCTGAGTGAGTGGCCATGAAATTTCAATCAAGAATAGGGGAAAAAACCACAAATCTTAAGAGAATATAGTACTCTCATGTCGAACACTAAACGTAAAATTACATTTATTTTAAAATATCTTCTTATGAATTTTTACTTTCGGCAAATTCAAATGTTTTTCTTCATGAAAGGTAAAGATTGACTGCAGTAATATTCAACACACTAGTTAAGGGGCAAGGGGAATCTTGGAAAAGGTGGGTTACTGTCTCAAGGTCCCATCTCATTAGTAAATCAGTAGTGTTTCTCTCTCTCTCTCTCTCTCTCTTTGCTCTGGACTATTTCAACAATCACAGAGAGGAATGAGATTATAGTGATAAACTTTCTGTAGGAAGAAATAAAACACTTTCTTTTATATCTTCAAAAGGACACAGTCCCAGTCTTTGTCTTAGTTACTATTAGTAATTCATGAACCTACAACACCTACTTCCTCAAATTTAGTCAGCTGTGAATATCTCCCTGCTAAAAGGAATCATCTTAGGTTTCTGTTAGTCTTCGTACTTTCCAGTCACCACACTATTGCCTTGTGTGTAACCTCCTCAAATTAGATCTCATCACTGGTGATCCATTTTAAATTCAAGTAAGTGTTCTTTTTAATGACTTAGTTTTTCACAGGCCAGTTGGGCTTACTACAGCAAGGATTCCAGAATTGTTCTCTGTATTATATAGAGTTCTTTCTACAGTGTATTCTTCCTCCTTCTTTCCTTCTTGTCTCCTTTAAGACTGCATTTGAATCAGAAGACCAATTTCATGCTCTACCTCAGATCCAGTTTCTAGTCTAACTTAGCTTTTGACCTTGAATATAACACTCTACTATATGAATACAATTTTCTATTTATCCAGTGGGGTAGCTATACTAAGTAAACATCATAATCTGTTTCAACAGCAAAATTTCTAAGCTTTTATACATTTGAGAATGACTTCCACTTTTTGTTAGGATGTGGATGATCACAGCTGGCTAATACCAGTGTAGTAAAAAGAAGTAAAAAAGAAGTAAACTGCAAACATCACTAAAGACATGAAAGATCTTTGGAAGCAAAGAGAATTAGATAAACACAAATTCCTAAATAAGCTTATAATCACCAACTGTTCACCTCTCAGGGAGCATTTGCCTATTCTAGGTAGTACAAGCTGGAGATTAGATTTGGGTCAAGCAGAAGGATTTAACTGGAATGAAAAGTAACCAACAAGACTATTCAATGTACAGGAGTAATACAATGGATTGGAAAATGGAAGAATAAAATTCAAAGCTCATTCTTATTTTTGAAGTGGAAGAGAAGGCATAAGGGTGTTAAACCAGAAAGAGAATAAAATCTCCTGCAGTTTCTAGTATTTAAAAAGTAAAGTCCTACTAGGAAAAAAATTGAGTTTGCAATAAATATACACAGTTCTATTCTTAAACTTCATTTCTTGGTTTTGAACTCCTGTGGAGGGAATAACTGTGATGTAAACTCAAAAGTTCTAAAAATTATAATCTTCACAACAGAGGAAACAGAATACTACTAACCTCCCATCGAAAGACCAAAGTGATCTCTGCAAAGAATAAGGACAAACTAGAGATGAACTGAGACTTGCTAAAAACTATAACACAACTCATATCTAGTACAATCTCTGCCTGTCTGGTCACCAGAGAAAAAGAGAAATTCTTGCTTGTAGAGATTCATCTGAACATTTTGGAGACTTTCTGGTTATTTGCTTGGGATTGTTTTAATACTCAAGATCTATAATATAACTCAAAATTACTAACAAGAGAAGAAAACTTAAAATGCAATCTATAATCAAGAGAAGAATATTGAACAATACTAGTGGATCCACAGATACTTCAAATACAAGAATTACCAGAAAATCTTTTAAAAATAATTAAAATTATTATAGCAAAGAAAAAACCACCAAATATCCATTATTAGATTCAGGATTTCAAGAACTGAAGTGGCTAAAAAACTATATGGGCAACTTAAAATAGGAAAATACATTTTCTAAAATTAGGAACTCATTTGGATGAATTTATTAACATGTAAAACATAGCATATTTAATGCAAAGACAAGATCAGTGTTTTAAAATCCCAAAACTAAAACTCAACAGTGAGAAAAAAGATGGGAAGAACAGAATAAAATATAACAGTCTTAGACACATCATCAAAAGTGTGTAATTGACATTTCAGAGGGAAAAGAGGGATATGAAGAAGAAATAATGACAGCGATAAAACTAAAATTTTTCTACAATGGATAATAATGACACTGATCCACGTACAGGGATGTATTATCACTTTCCCATCACTGTGACAAAATATGTAATACTCACAATTTAAAGAAGGAGAGGTTTAGTTTTGGTTCATGGTTTTCAGGGGATTCAGTCCATAATCAGCTTCTAGGCAAAAATAGCATGGTAGAAGGGTGTGCAGAGAAAAGTTACTCAATCCATGGCAGGCAAGAAGCAGAGAGAGAAGGGCGGGGCCAGGACAAGAATATACCTCCTCATGTCACAGCCCCTGACTCACCTACAAACAGTCCCCGCTTCCACTGATCAGTATAGTACCCCATGACACACCACCTTCCGTAAGCCCCACAGACGTCAAACTTCTAGGGGACATTTTGGATCTAAATATAGAAGAGAATACCAAGAAAGACAAAAACATTAAAACCACATCTAAGCATGGCATACTCAAAACACTGAAAATTAGAGAGAAGGGGAAAAGGGGAAGACATTGTTTTTAAAGTAACAAGGCTGACAGTTGACTTTTCAATAGAAAATTTTCAATAGAATCTGAGACAATGTTGTAACATCTTTAAAGAGCTGGAAGGAAATTGTTATGCTAAGTAAAAACATTCAAATTTAAGTCAAAGTAAATATATTTCCAAATAAATAAATCCTGAGAAAGTTTGTCTCAAGAAAATGACTTATAAATGGAAAACTTTCAGACTGAAGGGGAAAAAGAATCCCAAATAGAAATATTCAAATTTGGAAGAAATAAAGACCATAATAAAGGGCAAATATATGTAAGTATTAAGTAATATTTATTTTTTGAAATAAAAATAGAGACTTTGGGAACATTATATAAAAATAAAATTGTTATAATATAACAAAGAACTAAAAGCTCTTAAAAAATGGGTTTAAAACTGTTGTAAGTTCTTGGCATCACCTGGGAAGTGGTAAAAGTACCAGTTTAAATTGGGGAGGAATACTGACTTTTCAGGGTAAGAGATAAAAATGTTAAGAATGTATAATAGGCAAGCAAGTAGGAAAAGAGTGATGTGTTAGTATTTTATTGCCAAGACAAAATACCTGACATGCAACCTAAAGATAACAATGCTCATTTTGGTTCAGTTTCAGACAGTGGTCGGCTGGCTCCAAGGCAGATCTTGGAAGAAAGGCATGGCGAACCAAAGCTGCTCACTTTTATGCCAGCCAGCAAGCAGAGAAAGAGCCAGAAATAAAAAGAACCAGAGACCAGATGTCATTCTCAAAGTCATGCCCCCATGTCCCACCCAGACATGCCTAGAAGTATGGTTCACTAATCTCAATCCACTCACTCTGAAAATCAAAATTAGCAATCACAACAAGTAAAGGGACACATGAAAGAAGCAATAAAGAGAGCAAATAGCAAGGAGATAAAAACAAACCATTTCAGTAATTGTATGTTAGTACACTAAGCAATCAAAAAAGAAGGAATGGATTTTATATAAAACACATGGCTTGTGTGTTTTACAGGTACTTTATAAAAGTATATTTTGAAGTTAGATATATTTATCTAGGAGACAGTAGGCATGCACAAACACTTTGGATTTGAATTTTAATTTTTAGTTTTCAATTATTTGAATTAGGTTAGTGTGATACCCCTGTGAGTCTGTTTCTTCATTGGTAATAAAAGGGCAGTTGTACCTATCAGATAGTTGGTGTTAAAAGTGAAATAAAATTCATGAAACAATCTGAGACAGTGACAAGTAGACCCTCAGTGAGTGATGAATATTACTGTTACTCTCATCACCCAATCCTAGGCTCTTTTAGGGGCCACTCCAATAGAGCTAATCCCAACTCTGTCTGCTGTTAGCCGAGCAACCTTGAAAAGCTCCTCAAACTCTCTAAGCCTCAGCTTTCTCACCAGTAAAATGAGAACTGCAAGGGTGAAATGAGGTTGTCTTTATACACTTCGCGCACTGCCTAGAGGATGATGACTCTGCTCTGCCACCGCCACCGCCACTGCCAACACATAAATCAGAGCATGTTGATCATCTGCTCGAAAGTTTCCAACACCTTCTGATCTAGAGGAAAATCCGAATTATTTCTAATCGCCCACAGGATCTCTCAAAATCTATGCCCTCTTTGAACTCATGGCTTTGTTGTTCTCCCTGCCCTCTGCACTCACTCGAGGCACACTGGCCTCCTTGAACTTTCTCACATTTATAAGCCAGTCATGCTGCCATCTCAGGGTCACGGCCCTTGTAAAATCCACCCTCTGGGGATCTCTTCCCAGGCAGTCGCCTTCGCCACCTTTTAGATCAGCATAGTTGTTTCTTTATCACTGTTTGGTCTTGCTCGAATGTATTGCTCAATGAAGACATGAGGGTCTGCCATGCATAAAATTGTGCTTCGGTGCCGCACCCAAACCAACCTCCTTATTCTACTCCCTGAACTGTTTTCCTCCTTAGCAGAAATCAACATTTAGCTTTCTTTTCTAGTACCTGATATATGGGTTTATTGTATTGCCTTTCTCTATCACAAGGTATGGACAAGGATTTTTGTCTTTGCTCACCACTTTGGTCCCAGACAACTACCTGGCACATGGTAAGCACTCACAAATACTTATTAAATATAAGAACTTAACAGTTACTATTATCATTCACTTATTTGACCATATCTCCTTCCCCTCTTTAGTAAGCATTAGCAGTTTGAGCCACATCTGAGCTCAAGATATAGCTCATCACATCCCAAACATACTCTTCCCTGAATTCTCTAGTCTATGTCATTTCTTCCTGTTTTATCAGCCCACAGCACTGATCTTTGTTCCACTAGTTTCATATCAGCAGAGATCTCACCTATTTTTGCTTGCTGCTTTCCCTCCCAAACTTAGTACAATACTTGTCACATAAAATATAAGCAACAAATGTGATGCTTAATCTTGATGACAATCTTGATTGGATTGAGAAACACCTAGGAAATTAGTGGAGCACACTCCTTGGTGTGTCTGCATGGGTGTTTCCAGACATGATTGGCACATGGGACAGCACACTGAGGAGGGAGACCTACCCAGAATCTGAGAGGTGGGAGGCACTATCCAATAAGCTGGGGACCTGGGTAGAACAAAAGAAGGAGGAGGAGGAGGAGGAGGAGGAGGAAGAGGAGGAGGAGGAGGAGGAAGAGGAAGAGGAGGAGGAGGAGCAAGAATAGGAAGAGGAGGAGGAAGCTCACAACTCTTTTGCTCTCCCTCTCTGTCTTTCTCTCTTCTTCCCTCCTTCCTTCCTTCATAATCATCAGTTAAGCTATTTTGCCCACTGTACCCTCCCTGCCATACTATTCTGGCCTGGAAGCAATGGAGCCAAGTTACCATGAACTGAAGTCTCTATAGCCATGAGCCAAAATAAACACTTTCTCCTTTAAGGTATTTTTCTCAATTATTTTGTCACACTGACACAAAGCTGACTAACAGAATGAATGATCAGAATAAATTTTTAATTAGTTTTGTCTATAGTAAAACTAGTTTTGTACATTACTTGTCCTCTCTGTGGTGCTGTTTACTGAACTTTGCTATAATATATGCCATTTTTTTACTGACACTGTGCTGTATGACTTAGTCTGATATATTAGCTGCCAGGCATTGGTGTTTTTCTCACTGGCTTGTGTTCAGAATAAAGGTTAAAAGCAATAGGTTGCCAGTTAGCAAAAATCCATTTAATACTGCTCAAATCTATGAAAATATCCAATTAATATTATGCATTAAAATTCCACAATAGAAGGATCCTGGAGATGAGTCTAGCAAGAAAAAGAGCAGAGGGAAGATAAAGCATTCTGTGTAAGAATGGGAAGATTGTGGCAACGGTGGTATAACAAAGAGGAAGGCATAGTCATTTATTGGGAGCCTAGCAAACGCCAGCCCCTATTCATAGTACTTTGGATTTATGTTCTTGTTTGAACTAAATGAAAAATATGGTCGAGCAGAGAGGATGCTGGCAAATGTGGGAAGGTATGGAGGTGTACATATTTGTACATACCAACTGGTATGAAGATCAAATAAAATTAGCAGATATGAGCATTCCTTAAAATTATGGGGGTGTAGCCGGGGATTTAGCTCAGTGGCTTAAGCGCCTTCCTGGCAAGCTCGAGGTTGTGAGTTTGATCCCCGGTACAAAAAAAAAAAATTAAGGGGGTGTGTGTATGTGTGTGTGTTAGCTTTACCATTGCTGGACACAGTACCTGATACTCACTTAAACGAAGAAAATTTTAGTCTAGTTCACAGTTGGGTAAAATCCAGCTGACTCCAAGGCTTAAACCTCATGGTGGAAGGATGCAGCTAAGCAAACTCACTTAGTTCATGGAGAACAAGAAGCAGAACAGGGTACCATACCAGAGAGCAAAGGCAAGAAACTATATATAGTACCCAAGGCCTTGCTGCCATGACCTGCCCAGACACACCCAGGAGTGTGCTCTCCTAACCTGCTAGGTGTCTCTTAATCTAATGAAGTTGACGCATCAGGATTAGCAATCATGTGTGTGTGTGCGCGCTTGTGATGATCAAAGCAACCATCCATACCTTCAGGTATTACATTTTTTTGTCTTCCCAAGTATGTAAAGTCATTTAGTATCCATTCACTTATTTTGCAATTTAGTCCAACAAATATATTAAACATCTGTAGTGTGACGGACTCCTTGGGGCCATGGAAAATAAAATGAAAAACTAAATATGATCCTATCTCAGAGTTTATTCTTGAAAGGAAAAAACATATGAGCATAGAAATAACCCTAAAATTCAAGAAAGAATATGCAGAATGCTATTAATGTCATTTATAAATCATATACTAGGAAATCATGCTTAATAACTTATTTAATAAATATTTATTGGAAGCCAACTATGAACCAGGTACTACTGTTGGAACAAAAGTGATAGTAAATGAAAAAGAAAAGTAGCCTGTTTTCATGGAGTTTACATTCTAATGCATGCAAGTAGGGAATACACTGGTATTCCAATGGATAAATACAACAAATTGTATTTAATTGCTGTGGTGACATAAAGTATAATAGTAAGGAGTTTTAGAAAAGCAGAAGGTCTCTCATATTTTATCTGAGACTAAAATGATATGAATGAGGCTGTTCTGAGTTCTGAAAGAGGGGATCTTCCACACAGAAAGAATGGCAAAGCTAAGCTTGGGAGGTGAGAAAAAGCTGGTGGACCCGCGGATTGTTGAGACTGAGTCACGGGAAAACATGCTGTATTAGTCAGATTTCCCCTTGCAAGACACAGTGTCAGGGACGCCCACGATTTAAAGAAGAAGTTTAATTGGAGTCACTTTGTAAGGAGATTCAGCCCATGCTCAGCTGGCTCCAAGGCAGAAGCATGGCGGAGGGGGGGGGGGTAGAGCAAACCTGGTTCCTGGTAGCCGGGAAGTAGAGTGGGGAACAGTGTCAGAGACAAAGGGGCCAAAGGCCAGCTATGATCCCAAAGTCACACCTCCGTAACTCACCCAGACACCCCCGGAAGTGTGCTTTACTAGTTCCCCAGCTGTCTCCAAAGCCAATCCAGTTGACAAGCCACCCTAACTGCCATGCAGGCTATGACAAATAGTGAGAAACTGATATTCTACGAAGAACAAGGAACGAGGGTCAGAGCCAAGACAGCATCCCACATTTTGGCTCTGGTGAAGAACCTGGTATCTGACTGACACTCCATGAAGAGCCACGGGTTTTTTAAAAGCTAGGATCTGATTTACATTTTAAAAGAGCAAACCAGCTGATACAGTGCAATGAGAACTGCAGTGGGGAGAAAGTGGATCCAGAAAGCTCAAAGGAGATATTTTCAGAATCCAGGTGAAGGATAATGAATGGTGACTGGTACCTAAGCGAGGAGAGGTGTAGATGTGGAGAAAGGGACAGATGCGGAATACGCTTTGGAGGGAAGCCAACAAGCACTGGAGAGGAGGAGAAAGGTTGCTCTAAATAAAGAAGGCTTCGGTTTCTATCTTTAGTTCAAAAGCCTTTTATGTCAAATGATAGAGCCGCTAATAAATTGATTCCAAAAATACGTGCAATGTACATTCTGGCGAATATTAAAATTTTCCCAGTATTAAAATTCTCTAGGGCAAAAATAGTATCCGTTTATTAAAGAAAGTTGTCAAATATAGAAAAAATTAAATATAACTACATATACAATATGCTATTTACACATGGAAGAGGAGAAAACCTTTGTTTCCTTGGATATCTGAAAATAGTTTAATACGGTTAATAAAAACGCTAGGTATGGAGGTTCTTCCGGTGTGAGAGTAACTTTCATCCTGGGGGCAGAGGGGCCAGGCATTGTCCTGAGGTCCTGGTAGGTCAGAGGCTGTGGGACCGCAAGTCCAACTCGCCAGGGCCTTAAGCGTTTGCACAGTCCCTGCTGCACACCCACTCGCACCCGTGTTTTGACGGGGGAGGAGGAGAACTGCAGCTATTTGCAGCGAAGATCCTCTGAGCGCGGCAGTTCCTCAGGGAAGCTAGGTGAGAAACCTTTCTTAGAAGACTGCTAAGTCTGTGGTTAGAACTGTGGCCCTTTAACGGCAGGAGGCCCACGGACTGTTTTAATGCTTTTTTTTTTCCTGAAAGACCAAAGATTCTCAGGAAGGTAAGGAAGCGGAGGAAGGACGCCTCAGGGGGTCCAGGGACGCCGCCGCAGGTCTGGATAGTCTGCGGTCACCCTGCGGCTGGGATGTGGCAGAGCCCGTTTCGTGCAACATCCTCTCCCCTGCCGCGCGCAGTAATGGATCTCTGCGTCCTAAAAGAGGAGGATAATGCAGGGTTTGGATTATAAATAGATGGTTGTATGCTCTCCCTGCGAAGCATTGATTGAGACAGCCAGCCTGACTATCGATCTAATTTTAACTTCCATTTTAGCCGCGCGCTCCCCGCCTGGCTGCGGAGCGCACCGTCTTGTGCTGCCGCCAGAGGGCGTGCGCTGGGCTTCCCGGCTCCCTGCGCTTCTGGCCTCTGTTTACACGACCTACAATGCGGGCCTTTATTGGGTTTGAAGTTTAATTTTTTTCATGAGTGATGACCTCATCACTCATGAAAGTCGGAGGAGAGGGGAGAATTGATGACAAGCAGCAGGGAAAATAACGCTTGCATTTCACCTCCTCCCACGCCGCCACCTACACGGAGCACTCAGGAAGTGCTTCTGATCTGAAAACCGGTTGCTGGAAGTGGGGGAGGGCGGGAGGAGTAGAATGTTCAGCTCTTCCTGGTGCCTTGGAACGAGCTCTGCTGCTGCTGCTGCTGCTGCTGCTGCTGCTGCTGCTGCTGCTGCTGCTGCTATTTGAGAGTTTGTGTCACCTACTCTCTGCCTACTAGGTCTCTCCACTGAGCTGGCGCACCTGCTATGCACCAGCACCCTCCCAGAAAGATGGCTTCACTTTCAAATGTTATGAGCTATTCCTAAATATACTTAACAGTGTCAAAGTTTAAATAATGGTCATTTACTTATGTCACTTGGCTTGTAAATTGTGGGTGGATTATGACTTCACATATGTAGAGTGGTGAAGCAAAATCTGTCACATTTTTTGTTTACTACCTTTTGGGACCATGAAGTATAGAATAGAGTGTATGTCAGGGGCGGTAGAAGACAGATATAGGTGTGCCCCCAAAACTCTTCTAGAATCAGCATCTCGATTTCAGGAGTTAAACAAAACATAAAATGGTAGTAATTCATGTTTATCAATTTTTACGTGTTGGGCAGTGTACTAACCTTTTCATTATCTCACTAGATTTTCAAGATGTGATATTTTCATTATCTCACTAGATTCTCAAGATGATCCCTTAAATTCCATTATCTCCATGTTAGAGTTGAAGACTCTAAGGCTAAGTTTTTTTAACCAAAGTCCAATACCAGAATGGGACGGACCCAAGGTTTCAATCTCGGTTATGACTCCTCGAGGTAGTCTATCATGTCAAGTATCTTAAAGACAAGCCCATGAGGCAAAATTAACCTGAAATAAAAGACTTGTAGACCAAGTGGAAAGCTTCAGCTGAGTAGGAGTTAGCCAGGTCACTTTGGAACTGAGCCCATTGTGGAGAGAGATGGGAAATCTCAAGGAGGCAACAGTGTTGGGAAAACAGTGAATGAGGAGAAGAAACGAATAGAGAGCTCTCGTGGGCTCTTACAAGTCAGAGCAAAGATGCCCATTGTGATCTCATACTTAGAGATTAAGTATGAGAAGGGTGAAGTTTAACGTGATGGCTTTGGGATCTCTCTGGGGGACTGGCGGAGCACTCTTCTGGGTGTGTCTGGGGTTCTGAAGGTGTGGCCTTGGGTCTGTCTCCCATTCCTCCCTGACGCTGTTCCTATGCTCTGCTTCTCTATCTATGAGACCAGTTTTGCTCCACTGCACCTTTCTACCACGATGTTTCTGCCTTACAACCTTCCAACATAGACTGAATCCCCTACATACATTGAAATCTTCCAAAAATATGTGTAACTAGGGGAGTGGGGAGTTAGTGAGGACTAGGGTGGTGGTGGAAAATGATTAAAGTATGTCACATGCAGGCACAAAAAACTAATCCAATTTTAAAAGTACCATTTTAAAAAATGAATGCAAATAAACAGCTCTTCCTTTCATCTGTGGATGTCCAGTACTGTTTCCAGCAATGGGAAAGCTATTAATACAAGGATAAAGTGATTTAATTCATCTTTTAAAAAGATTGCTTTGCCTGTGGTGGAGAGAAGGAATGGGGAGGCATAGAGAGTCTTTCAGGAAGTTAGTGCAGTAGCTCAGCTGGTGGAGGGGGCCTCGACAAGGCCTGGCATATTGGAGATGGAAGAGAGTGGTCTGATGCACGCTTTGGTGACGGATTGGACAGGACTGACAGAGAGGGCTCCTGGCTCTCTCCTGGTTTCTCACTGGAGGTGCTGGATTGAGTGAGACATTATTTACTAATCCAGATGACATGAAAAGAGGAGCAGATTGGGTACTTTTCCCATTTGAGGAGTGAAGACTTCTGACCACCTCAACAGGCGAATTCAGTAGCAAGCACTTCAGTAGTAAGTACTGAATGACCTGACAAAATGCGGGTGCTATTCTTGATGCTGTTGTAGTTATTGCCTCTACAGTCACAAAGGCAACCATCAGCATTGTTTGTGTAAAATGCAATACAGAAACAAAGAGGCAGTGATAAGTGTACTTGCTTTGGGGTTCTGTTAGCTCTAAAAAGAACAGGAAGAAACTAATAAGTAGTGACTGTCTACTATGCAGGATTCACTGGACCAGTGGGCAGCACTGTAGTTTAAAGTCCCACATACTAAGAGTTGAAAAGGGTCCTCTTAAGGGTTAAGGCTTTCTCTTAGATACTTAAGTTTTCTTCAGAAGGAGAAGTGGCCAAGTTACTATTAAACCTGAATGGCTCTCCTCCAGAGACTGAGAAACACAAGCCTTTAGGCATTAAGCTCTCTCTCTATTCTACAGTTCTCTAAGCAGGAAGCTCAACTTCCTTGAGCAAAGCTCGGACTTTGACCAGTAGGTACTACCTAAAGTTATCTAACTCTTGGAAACAGATCACTCTTTCCCAAGGCAGAAAGAGTGGATAAAACTTTCCCCCTTCCCTTAGTAGTATGTATCTTTTCCCTTGTTTAAAGTTCTCAATTATAAAGAATTCATCACCTGCTGTGAACCGGACCTTGTATCTCTTGAATGCTGTTGAATTAATGAACAATAAAGGCTGGCTGATCTTTGCCTTCCTCCTCATCCTACTTTCTTGCTTTCCTTTCTTTGACCATTTTAGAATTGGACTGGAACTGAAAATTAGCATCCTTCCAAATGTCTGTAAAAATATGAGATAGAATCCGTTGTCTCATTGCTTTCTTAAAAATGGGAATGCACCGGGTTCAGTGAGATCTGTAATCTAAGATACTCAGGAAGCTGAGGCAGGAGGATTACAAGTTCAAGGCCAGTCTGGGCAAGTTCCTGAGCTCCTGTCTCAAAGTAAAAAATAAAAACTAGTTGTAGCTCAGTGGTTGAGCACTTATTTAACATGTATAAGGCCCTGAGTTCAACCCCTAAACTGAAAAAAAAAGTAGAAATGAGATTAAATTTTAACAGTATCAAAGTAAAGCAAAAAAGATGAAAATGGTTCAAATCATACCATTTTTATCAATCACATCATTTTGAAATAAGGTTTTATATAACTGTGATTTGTGAGCATTATGGATCTTAGTTATAAGTAATCCTATTTGCTCAAATTCATTAATTTCTTTTTATCTCTGCAAGTGGCAAATACTATTACCTTTATACATGGTTCTTTTGAAATATTCCATTTCTAGAATATCATTATCTTTTTTTTCTATTATAAGGATACTAACATCAATGGCAGTAGTATCCTAGAGAAGGATATGTTTTACTCTATGACTTACAGTAAAACATCAAATGACATTTCACAGCAGAGACTGGCGTTTATGCAACAGAAAACAGCTGTGTGATTTTTTTCTATAAACAACTAGGTAAAAAAACACAGCATGGAGAGATAATTATGCATCATTCTTAGAAGGTAGAATTTAATCACTGGGGACTATCCATATTTTAATCAAATTACCTAAATGCTAAAAGTTACCATTTGTGTGTGTGTGTGTGTGTGTGCATGCCAGGAATCAAACTCAGGACCTTGTGCTTACCAGGCAGGTGCTTATGCTGCTGAACCATATCCCCAGCCCTCAAAATTACCTTTTCATTTGAATAGTTCCTTTGAAAATTTTCCCCACATTGAAAGAAAAGTCAGCGCCTCCCAAGAATCCGACATGCTGGGACTGGGAGGATCCAAGAAGAAACCAACCAGCCAACCCTTCTAGTAAGCCTGCGAGCCTCCTAGCTTCCAGGAAGAGAACAGTCAGTGCTTCCCATGAGCCTACTGGCAGGTATGAGCTGAGAATCAACAGCCCCTCCCCCTACCCCCAAGCAGCCCACTGGTTCAGAGAACAGGCTGAGTTGATAGCAACTAAGGTACATAAAGCAACTAAATGCTTGTATTTTGGGGTTGATTGTGCAGACCTGGGGCCAGAGGTCTGAGCATCTCTCCAGAGGATGACAGTATGCAAAATAGCAAATATGGGGGATTTCCTTCTATCTTATCTTTGCAATCCAACATTGTTCTCACTGTTTTGCTTTGTTCTGATTGTTTTGATTTATTCAGTATTCTGTTGTTGTTTTTCTAGTATCCTGCTTTGAAGTTCTGTACCAGTTTTGCTGCTTTGTTTTGACTGACTTTGTTCTGTTATGTTGGATTTTACTATCTTTTTTTTTTTTTTTTGTGGTACCAGTGATCGAACCCATGACCTTGCGCTTGCCAAGCAGGTGCTTATGCTGCTGAGCTAAATCACCAGCCTGATTTTACTATCTTTAAAAGAAAAAGAAAAAAGAAAATTCTCCCCACATTGACTAAAGGAAGTTTATTTCTGTTTTTCTGCATTTTCAGTGGTTTCTACAACACAAATATGTGAACATTAGAAAAAAAAGATAACATTAGACAAAAATCACTCATATTGAAAAGACCAATCAAAATTCAGAGGTTTGTTTTGCAGATTTAGGTAGGAACCTTCTTGATATTAATCCCCAACAAAAATCATTTGGGGTAACATGCCTGGAAAAGCAGGAAGGGCCTGCCATAAAAATAGGAAGCATGTAACTGTTGGACATACCATTGATCAGGTTACCTTCAAAGAGAAAAAGGAGTGTTCTGTGATACTGTAGAATAATCAGCATTGATCATCCATACACCAAGGTACTCACTGAAATGATGCTACTTTGAGCTGTTTCTCAAGTGAAGGGTCGGCTGTGGCTGGCCCTGAGCAGAGACATTCAGTTTTGGAGACTGTCTCCTTAGCACTAGCATCCAGTTTGTAACTGTGACATACAATGAGTTACTTATCTTAATTAGATTCATTGGCTTAATTAGCAGACAGTGACCCAAACCACTCACCAACAAGCAAGAACATTAGTAACCTAAGACATACAGATTTAGGAAAGAAAAGGACAATTTACCACTGTAGGAGACGGTGGAATTTTCCCAGCCAGTATGTAATGGGAGAGGGATGGCAGTTTCTTTCTGAAAACTGTAAGCAGATATGTTATTAAGAACTCTGAATAAACATATAAGAGCATTATTTCTGCTTTTCATGTGCTTATTTAGCCTTACCAAGCTGTTCATTGATGAGAATACATTTCTTTAATAACAAAGATTTTGGAAGGAGATAAACAATTACAATGACTGGAGGATGGACCAGGCATGTTTGCTTCTGCACAACTGAAAAAAGAATTAAATATTTTCATTCCCAGTCTTCTTTCCCTAATTAGTGCAAAGAAATCAACAACAGCAACAACAATAACAGTAGCAGCAGATAAGTTATTTGTGCCCATCATAGAGAGAAGGGGAAAGTACCCCATGTATGCCTCAGTATGTCAAAGGCTATCAAGATGACCAGGAAAAGAATGAGACTAAGTATTGCTACTGCTCTGGTTTCTGTTCCTTGAAAGATAGCCCACATTTGCTAATATTTTTTCATTCAAGTAGTATAACACAGTATGTTCTTTCTTGCATCAGACTGACCATAGTATCGCTGAGATTCACCCATGGTGTTTCTGTGGTTTATTGGGGACCCCAGCAGAGATTCTACAATATAGGTGTGACAGTTCACAGCAAGAGAGAAACAAAGAACAAGAGACACAATGGCAGTACAGCAGGGATAACGAGGAACAAAAGGCCATAGGGCAGCAGAACCTCAGCATTTATTGATCAATGAGGGGATTATTGGATGACACAAGAAGACAGAGGTGATCTCATGCTAAGAAGGATCTTGCCTTGGAGTGTTTTTTAGATTTAGTGGTATCAGTTTTAGTCTCAGTGGGTGAGAAAGAATGACCCACTTCTAACGAGATGAAGGGAAATCTCAAAAGGGTGATATGATAGGGCAATCCCAAACCTCATGGAAGTATGCAAAATTAACCATTGCAAATTTGTGGTCATTGTTAAGTAACATTCCAATAATTGATATATCACAGTTTGCTTTATCCATTCACATGTTGATGGATATTTGGGCTATCTTTTTCTGGAGGGAGTGGCTGTTACAAAGGAAAGTGCTATAAACAGGTACATCCAAGTCTTTATGTGGATACATACTCTCATTTCTCTTGGATAAATATCTAGAGTAGAATGACTGAGTCATATGATGATGTATCTATAGCTTTATGCAATTGCCAAATTTTGCCCAAGTAATTGTACCACTTTTCATTCTCATTGAAAATGTAGAAAAATCTCAGTTCCTCCATGTCGTTTCCAACATGTTTCATCAGTCTACAACATTATTATTCCATTGTGGCTTTTACTTGCATTTTCCTACTGACTAATGAAAGGTTTCTGTCCAGTATAAATTACTGGACATTATGGTGGTGGTCTAATAAGGTGGGAGGCCAAAGCAAAAACACCCTGATGTCCACTTCTTCCTCCTTCCCCTCCAGCCCTGATTACAACTTCCTCTTTCCTTTCCCATTTGCAGAAGAGAATTCCAATCAGTTCCTCTTGCATCACCAATGCCTGCCCAGGCGCTGCTTCAGGTCAGAGGTCACATACCCCTCAGCCCACTCTGTTTCCATCAGAGGAGAAATGCCCAGTCCCACAAGTGGTGAACTCCCCTCCACACTTTCAATAAAGGAAGGTTTATTTCTCTATAGGGTGCTGAAAAACCCTAACAACTAAAATGTTGCACAACTTCGTGTACTTATTTATCATTTATGTCTTTATTGGTGAACTATCTGGTAAAATCTGTTTTTTTTTAAATAAACTTTACCTTTGTTTGTTTTTTGGGGTTTTTGCTTTTTTTTTTTTTAAACTGGGAATCAAACTCAGGACCTTGCACTTACCAGGCAGGTGCTGTGCTGCTGAGCTATATCCCTAGCCCAAACGTTATCTTTTAGAATAACTTTGACTTCCAGAAAAGTCACAAAGATTGTACAAAGAGTTTCTGTATATCACAATCCAGTTTCCCTTTTGTCATAACTAATAAGCTAATATTGACACATTATTAAGTTCATGCTGTATCTTGATTTCTTCTTTTTGTACCTTATATGATTTCCCACCTCACCCCCCACCCAGTCCCTATCTACAATATCACATTAAATACAGTTGCCACATTTCCTACATTCCTTTAGACTATCAGTTTCTCAGACTTCCCTTGTTTGTAATGCCCTCGACAGTTTTGAAGAATACTGAGAAGGCATTTTATGTAGTGTACCTCAGTTGGAATTTGCCTGATTCTTTCACATGATTAGACGGGGACTGTGGGTTTTGTGAAGGAAGACCTAACCATGTGAGACTACTTGCTATCAATATGATATCACAGTTAATGTTGACCTTAACTACCTGGCTGCAGTCATGTTTGTCAAGTCACCCCAACTCCAAAACTTCTGTTTTCTTCTTTCCATACCATGCTCTTTGGAAGGAAATATGTCACACTTGGTGGATGAGAACTAATTCCTCCTCAAGGCAGAATATTGGAGTAAATTTGTTTTAATACTTCTCTATGGAAGATTTGTCTATTTGTTCATTAATTTATTTCCTCAATCATTTCTTTATATCATTATGGACAGTGTATACTCAGTATATCTTTTATACTTTGGGTTATAAACTAGTACATCATTATTTATTTTGTTGCTCAAATTATTCCAGCTTTTTTCATTGGAAGCTCTTTTTACTTAGCTCCTGTGTCCACTTGGTATATCCTCATCATTATGGGTATTTTTTTCATTTCCTTGTATTCTGGAACTATAAGATGAGTTAGGTGTATCTAGAATAATCCTTGCCCCATCTCTAGAATCATGTTTCTGTGATAGCCCCAATTTTTTTTCACTGGAGAACGTAATGAAAAGCCAATATAAAGGTTCTGGGTGTACTTGGTGTCACTGGAATCTATTTCAAATGTAAGATATTTGTCTTTTTATGGTTGAACTGCAAGAGGAGTTTTTAGGAGTGTGTTTGTTTAATTGTAAATGTAAGTTCTCTATCCAATATGGATGTGTGGAAAAATGGTTTTAATTAGTAGGGCGAGGTAATCTGAAAATTGTAGAAGCCTTTTAAAAAGTCTTTATGCTAACTTCCTTTAGGCTGCTATCCCGGTGTATAGTTTTGCCTTCACGTTCAGTAGGCTTTGAGGGGGAAACTGCTCTGGGCATTTGCTGTTTTTCCACAGATGAGCAACAGTGTGGGGAGAATGACTGTGAAACACTTACAGAAATGCTGAATTCAAAAGTGAATTCACTAAGGGTTTAAGCATATAGTGACTTCACTAAAATGTGAAGTGAAGAGGAATGATTATTTTATATGACATTGAAAAAACTCACGGTCAAACATGGCTGCTCCTTTACAGTGAAAGCAGAAAGAGTTCCTGTCTGGTGATAGGCGAATATCCGCCTGTGGCTTAAGGTTGATATTAAAGTGCTGGCAGTTTTAAGTCTCTTCTTAGGATTGAAATTTTAGCTGTGATTCCTCAAAATATAGTAGCAAGCTAAAATATTCATTCCAACACCAACTATGGGTAAGCCAGTATTTATAAGAGAAAAAGTAATTCTCTTTTCCCTGTGTATTCATGTTTTAGGGCAATGATTTTTTAATTTTTAAATTGTATATCCATATAAATGATTATTTTACATCCAAATATCCAATTATGTACCTTTAATATTTATAAATGATGCAAACTTCCTTTATATTCCACATAAAATGTGTGAATGTAAAAGTTTTAATAGCTTTAGATAAAGAAGAATATAAATAGTTATATTTTCTCTACAATACTATAAATCATCCTACTCATTACCTGGACTTCTTGCTAGCCTTTGACATATTCTGCTCTATTTGCAGCAAAAAAAAAAAAAAGTGTGTGCGTGTGGCGTATATATTTTCATGCATGTATATGTATATCTGCAAAAAATGTTTACAAATAAGGAATGGAGGTAATAGAACCAAATAAAAAACAAAAATGAACTCACTTTATTTTTTTAAAAAAACAAGTGATTTAAGATTCTTGAGTTTAAGGAAAATGCTGACACTTGAGTTCTTCCAAAGTCATTTTCATCATTTCATGGTTGTATGTCTGAAATCTTATTTCAAGGAAAGTAAAGAACCTCCAAATTCCCAGGCAGTGCTCACAGCACTGGTTCAGGGACCACATTTTTAGAGTCACTGATCTGGAGCAAGGAGTCTCATCCCTGGCATATACATCAGAACACTGTTATAGTCTAAACTTTTATGGCTGCCAGAACTGTATATTGAAACCTAATCCTAAGTACAATAGTATCAGGAGGGAGTCCTTTGGGAGCTATTATATTATGATGGCTTTGTCCTCATGAATGGGATTAATGCCTATTAACTCTTGAATATGGTATGTCCCCCAACATGTTCATTGTGTTGAAGGCTTGGTTGCTCATGGGCTTTGGAGAAGGTGATTGGATGAGGAGGACTCTAACTTCATCAAGTTGATTAACTCTTTGATGAGATCATAATTTCATGGCATTAGTGGGAGATGACAAAAACAGGAGTTGGGACCTAGCTAAAGGGAGTGAATTGTAAAGACATAACCTTGGGGACTATATCTGGTCCCCACCCCTTTCTATCTGACTCTTTCCTTTTCTATATGCTTCCTGATTGCCATGAGGCAAGCAGTTTTCTTCTAGCACTTTCTGTAGATGCTTCTGCCTCCCTCTAACCTACAACAGTGGAAACAAGTGACCAGCGAATGACATCTCTGAAAGCATGAGCCAAAATCAACCTTTCACTGTTTAACTTGTCATCATCAAGTGCTTGGTTATGGTGATAAAAACCTGACTAACACAGGGCCCTCATTAGAAAAAGCCTGTGGTCTCTCTTTTGTTCTTTCTTCTTTGTAAGAACACAGCTAGGGGACAAAATCTTTAAAACAGAAAGTAAGTTCTTCCCAGATACCAAATAACTATCATCTTGACCTTGGACTTCCCAGTCTCCAGAACTGTAAGTAAAGATGTATATTGTTTGCAAACTACCCAGTCTAATGTATTTTGTCATAGTAATCTCAGAGGACTAATACAAACTGACCTGAGCTGGGCCCTAGACACTCGTCACTGCTGGAATTGTAATTCTCTTAACTTTGTAGTTTTCCCCATAAAAGTAAAAGATTTCAGTTAGTGCTGCCCTAGTTAAAACTGTAATGACCCAAATTTCAAAACTAGGTTCTTCCCTTCCCTGAGTATGAGTTCATGTGGGTTCCCACAAAGAACTTTGAAAGGGTCCTCTGGCCTAACATTCAGACAATAATGTACTACAGAAAATGCCTTGGTCTCCATCTTTTAGATGCCTCTGGCTATCAACAATGAAAGCAAAAACAACATATGTCCCAATGTGTAAGTCCCAATCCTAGAAAACCCAATAGGATGAAAATCAAGCATGTATAGCACATATAATCCCAGCACTTGGGAGGCTGAGGCAAGAGAATCACTGAGAGGCTGAGGCAACCCTGCGCTATATAGTGAGTTCAAGGTCAGCTCAAAATACATAAAAAATACTCTGTATCCAGAAAAGAGCCAAAAAAAATTGATAAAAAATCAGAGTATATTAGAATCAGTTCAATAGTTATGTCAACTGACTATAATTATTTTGCAAGCTCAGGTTTATGAAAAATGTCAAGTTAAATGAAAACAACTTGAGTTAGGGCTTCCCATTAAAAAATGATCATGTTGTGCCACACTTTTAGCAGAAAGTTCCCTGTGATATAAATAATAAGAATTACTGTTTATACTGTGCTTCTGTTCTAAGGTAGTCTACTGTGTTATCAAAGAAAATGTAATTTTTTTCAATTTTTCTCTTCTACTGTATACAAACTTTCAGACATGACAGGTTTCAGAGTCATACATTTTCAGATTTTAAAAAGGTAACATAATGCATGAATAGTATGCTATATAACTCCCCAAACAGGGTCTGGATCAGACACCAGAGTCAAACTCATTCATATCTCTGAGTATTTGAATATAGATGATACACAGAAAAGCTATAGATAACCTTGTACTGAACCAGCTAGGTTTTGCTACAATGAATTTGGCACAAAATGCATTTTTTACAAAAGAAACTTTTCTCTTGGAGGCTTGGGGAGTTTGAAATTACAATTGTGAGGTTATTATATAAAACAATTTTTAACTAAAGGAAAGAAAAAAGGGAAATTTGGAGTCATCTCTCAATTAATCCAAACAACCCCAACAACCTTCATTACCATGAAAAATGATTTGAGACACAATGATTAGGCACAAACTAAATGTTTCTGGAGATTGGAGCAAGAGTGAAATGGAGATCTACTACCATACTCAACTGCTGAATAAATGTATTCTATCTCCCAGCCTTTAAAAGTAAAGCTTCTAAATGAAAAATTTGAAAACTGTGACCACATTTGATTCTTTTTGTGTATGCTTGGCTATTATTAATGGAAGGGTAATAAAATCAACACATGTATAATTCACAAATCATGTACTTGATTCATAAAATTTAATGACAATATAGAAAAGCACAAATTATATTGTGAGGGAATTATTCATAATTTATAGCGATTGGCAATGGTTTAAAACTTTGAATATTTACTCATTAAAAATATAAAAAGTTCATGTGAAATATTAGTAAATAAAAAGTTTTTTTATGTGTGTTCCAAAACATTTATTTTTTTTCTCAAATACATTGAAAAATATCTATTAAAGTTAAAAGCTAGACTATGAATCATACAACGTACAACACATTTTAAGTAAAAATGTATATGGAACAAAAATTATTTGATTTAAAAGTGTAATTATCTTTTATCAAATGAATTTATAGTAAAATATTCACAATTCTAATGTTTGATGTCTGATTGCCAGTGTGAATCATCATGACTTTTGCATATTAAGTCCAGACTAACATATATACATTTATACTTACCTACACATTTAAGTGTTATTAGAACCATTTAACACTGCAAGGTTTCTAAGTCACCATGTACAGATGCTCTGGATGCCACATTATTCACGAGCCCTGCTAGATCGTAGATTAGGTGAAACACAGAAAGAAGTGGACATTCAGCTCTACTGGCAGAGGATTCTTTGTTCAAGAATCTATTGCATTTTTGCAATCTGAAACAAAAGATGTGATGAGTTAAATTAATTTTCATTTGTGTTACCAAAGGGCTTGTAAGGCTCAGGTCCTCCTACTCTCTGTGGCCATGTCTCTCATAGCGGTCAGATGCAGTCCAGTTTAGAAGATGGGAAAAACCTGATGGGAATTATTTTCCTGGTGTTTGAATGATGTGCAAAGGAAAGAGATTTTGGTGACTGTTTGCCATATGACAGTACTTGACATAAGATCCTATCCTGCATGTGAGAGGCACCACTGTGTCCTATAAGAATTACCACATGTAGTGCAGAGTTTTCTGAATTAAAGCTATACCAATGGTAAAAGTGGAAGTATGGAAGCTAAGCCAAATAGGTAGCAGCTTATTTTACTTTTAAAAGACTGCCACGATGAAGCATCTCAACCAACTGTTCCAATGTTTAAATAACTTTTTCCTCTGGATGCTTGCTGTGGCTTGGATATGATTAGAGTATGTATTAGGAGCTTTGTTCTCAGTGTTGTGATAGTAAGGGATGATGGGCTTTGTAAGAGACGGAACCTAGGAAGAGGTCATTAGGGATTCTGTCTTCAGAATGAGGTGAGTAGTCTCGTGGAATCCCACTTAGTTCTTGAGACTGGTTTCCCCTACCTCCAGTCTCTCTCTAGCTTCTTGTCTTGCCAAGAAATCCCTCCCTCTTACCTCAGAAAATGGAAACACATCCCCTGTTCATGAATAGGAAGAACAAACATTGGGAAAATGGCCATTCTCCCAAAATTACTATACAGATTCAATGCAATCCCAATCAAAATACCATGAACATACCCCATAGATTTAGAGAAATCACTCCTAAAACTCATCTGGAACCAGAAGAGACCTAGAATAACAAGGGCAATTCTAAGCAGCAAAGGCAAGGCAGGAGGCATCACAATCCCTGATTTGAAATTATACTACAAAGCTACAGTAATAAAATCAACATGGTACTGGAATAAAAACAGACCTGAAGATCAATGGAATAGATTGGAAGATACACCACAACCACAAACCCACTCAACCACCTTATCTTTGATAAAGGGGCCAAACATGTTCACTGGAAGAATGACAGTCTCTTCAACAAATGGTGCTGGAAAAATTGGCTATCCATATGCAAAAGACTAAAACTAGACCCATGCCTATCACCATGTACTAAACTAAAATCTAAATGGATCAAAGATCTAAATCTTAAAACAGAAACACTATATCTGTTGGAAGACAAAGTAGGTAAAAACCTCAAAGATATAGGGGTAGGTAGAGAATTCATGAACAAGAATCAAACTGCATGAGATATACTTCCCAGAATCAATAACTGGGACCATATCTTATTAAAGAGTTTCTGCATGTCAAAAGAGATTTCCAGCAGAGTGAAAAAAAAAAAACCAAAAATTGGGAAAAATCTTAATGGATTGTCCCTCAGACAAAGGACTTCTGTCTAGAACTTATAAAGAATTAAAAAAAATCAGACCCTCGAAATTCAAAGACCCAATCCAAAAATGGGCATCTGAAATGAATACACAGTTCTCAGATGAAGAATTATGAATGGCAAATAAATATATGAAAAAATGTTCATCATCATTAGTCATGAGAGAAATGCAAATTAAAACCACACTGAGATTCCATCTCACTCCAGAAAGAATGGCTAGGACAGAAAACACTACCAACAACAAGTGCTGGAGAGGCTGTGGGGAAAAAGGAACTCTTCTGCACTGTTGGTGGGAGTGTAGACTGGTGCAGCCACTGTGGAGGTCAGTCTGGAGATTCCTCAAAAAGCTGGGTTTGGAAGTCCCATTTGACCCAGCTATTCCGCTTCTAGGCATATTCCCAGAAGAACTGAAAACATCATACCACAGTGATATATGTGCATCCATGTTTATAGCAGCATAATTTGTAATAGCCAGATCTTGGAAACAACCTAAATGCCCATCAACTGAGGAATGGATTAAAAAGTTGTGGTATTTTTATACAATGGAGTACTACTCAGCTATAAAGAATGATCACATTGAGATATTTATAAATAAATGGACACAACTTGAGAGCATACTCACAAGCGAAATAAACCAAATACACATGTGTAAATACCGTATAGTCTCCCTAGTATGAGAATTGGTAAGAGTATATAAGATTTTATAGTAATCATGATTCCCCATTTCATTGCTTTGAAGCCTTTCAATGTTTTCATTCATCAGTTGGAATGGTTTTAATCTGTTTTGTTTGACTTTATTATGCGTGATGGTATGAACAGCAGTTTTGAAGAAAACAAAACATTATGGCAGCCACTGCTGATTTAATATCGTCTTCCTTCGAAGTCCTACCATGCTTCTACTCTGCTATTACCATCGGTTCTATCATGTTGTGTCTTATTGGGATTTTAATATATGTGATAGTATAAACAAATCTTTTTATTCAAAATGATATAGTAGCCATTGATCATAGTTATTCGGTTCAGAATGTCCTGTAATTCTTTCATTCTCTTGAACGGTTTTATACTATTGTGTTATGTTTGATATTATTGTATCTGAAACTGTGCTCAACTATAGCAGAGAAAGAGATATTTTGACAGCTACTGTTAATGTCCGGTTGTCTTGTTGTAAAGTGTTGTGTTGCTTATGTTGTTCTGCCCTCTTTTGTTTTATTCTCTTTAAAATAAAAAAGTAATAATAACTGTAGGAGTAATAAAACCCAAAATGCATAATTGCTACTGTAAAAGAGAGAGCAAAAGAAAGTGCTCTAAAGGATATAACTGCATGTATGTTTAAGTGTGGAAGATAGATGACCATACTACTGTTTTTGTTAGATTGTTGAGCAGAACTGTTA